>VURO01000173.1:0-29370 GCA_015108175.1 Pelvicachromis taeniatus | reverse complement strand
ACTGTCTCAAATGATTCATTTTTATATTAATTAAATATTATCCTTAAAAAAAAAAAAAAAGCAAAGAAATCGATGCAATTAAACAGCAATAAATATCATCATGGCTTAAATTTGGTAAAAAAAAAAAAATCTCAGAAAACTTGGCAGGTCTGTGGCAGTGAGAGTAATAGCTTTAAATTGGTGTTTGGGGTGCTGTAAAAACATATCTCATAAGTTTAAAATTTGATATTAAGCAATTCTTAGCAATGTGAACATAAGCCGACAAGCCATGAATTGCTCAGCACATTTAAAGGAGAAAAAAAAAGTTTAATCTTTAATTAATTAATCTTTAATCTTTGGAGATGCAGTGTTTCACCACAGTTTTCAGAGAAAGATAAATATTTTTGCAGACAGCAAACATGTCTTTAGTACTTTGTGAGCGGATATTTCTTTTTGGCTTCATATCTAGTGCTAAAGTGCAGCACATGTGCCACTTTTCTGGAGCTAAAGTGGAATGAAGTTATTGCAGTAATGGAGTTTGAGTTACATTTTAAGTTGAAGAAAGATGTTAGATATTAAAGTGTTTGGAGGTAAAATCATTTCCGTAAGAGAGGAATAAGTGCTCAGGTGATTGAGGTTTTATACAAACTTCCTTGATAATTGGAGTGTCAGTACAGAAAGAAAAAACATGAAACACACATTTCAGTCTGTTTCTCTACCATCCATCAGTGAAAAGAGGGAGGCAAAGCTTCAAAAGGTAATTACATTTTGATATCAAAGAACAGGAAGCACTTAAAGCTTAAAGCCCCCCCAAAAAATCTAGTTCGACCTAGAGCTCCTGCTTTTTCAGAGGATGGGGGTGTAATGGTTCTTTTTCATTTCTTGTGCGTGCTTGTCTCTCTGTACGTATTCATGTGTTCACTGTGGGTCAGGAAACGGCACTGTTTATTTGTGTTTGCATATTGTTTGTTGACTTGTCTTTGACAGGAGTCTTTACGCTTCACAGAACAAAGGCAATGTTTTCAATTATAGCGAATTTCATTTGGATGATGCATTGTCATGGCTACCGACTTAGACAGGTGCTGTTAGTTATAAAACGTATGCGTCTCTTTTCGGGTCTTGCAGCGGTGGGGAGGAAGCGGGGCTTCTTAGAGGGTTTCAGTGGCCTCGGGGACAACTGTAGCACTCGGTGTATTTTATTCATTACACATTAGAAAAACCATCAGTAGTGTGTCCTCCAGGGAGTGTTTTGTTCAGAGCTGCTATGGCCTTCACTGTATGTCTAGCACTTCCATCTGAATAGTAAAGTAGTGAGAGTAAATAATAATTGTTAGAGTAATAGTGATTCACCAATTCACAGAAGAAAAAAATCTAAAATGGAAACTAACATTCAGGGCTTGAGCTAATGCTAATGATGGTGGGAATGTAGATTGTGCAGTATTGATGATTGACTGTAATGATGATGATTAAAGGCATTGATGACATCGATGCTAATGGTGATGTACCATAGGCTATGATGGGGCTGATGGGACAGATGCTTGAGGTCGGAGGGGCTCATTCACATTTCCAGCCTGAGCATATATGTATATAATTATTTATATGCCCATCATTTCAGAGGTAAGACAAAGACTTCAAAATTAGATCATAATTGTGTCCTATATTGGACCACAGGGCCCCAGTACCCTTCACTGGTAGGAGCGCAGTTTGAGTGGTGTCAGGGGTAATCAAGCATTCTATTTTCCCACTCTCATCACTTACTGAAAGTGGGCCGCCATCTCCATGACTGGACCTAGCAGACACACTGCAGCCTGTACAATTATCGAGCCTTTACACGAGGTCACTTAAGCGACCAGCGGCAGTTGAGTTGAAAAGTAAAAGACAGTTCTTATGTAAGGGTCTACATGCAGAATGTAGCAACTGGCAAGAGGTTAACGTGAAGCTGTTGTTAGTCCCGGGCATGTTAATGTGCATGTGCTTACCTAATTATTAATTTTTTAGCATGTTTTCAAATCATTAAAGCATGAGGGACAATTTAAATAGTTGCTTTGACTTCTGAACAAAATCAGTAGCTTAGTACGGAATATGAAATGACACACACACGGGGTGAAATGGGGTTTCATTCAGTGTTGCGTGTTCAGTACCTTACAGACACAGTGTTTGGGCTTGGATAAGGACTCAGTTTATCACAGCACCAGAAGAGCAGAGTCAAGAATTCTCCAGGTGTGTCATTTTTATGCCCCTCTTTCTTTTATCGGGTTCTGTTCTCTTGTTTTCTGTTATTGTCCTCAACAAAGCTTAAAACTGCGACATAATTCCTCGAGGTTCTGCATGCCTTTCTTGTTAAAGGAAACATGTTCAATAATTAAATAAATAAAAGCAGGCTTAATGTTTTATGAATGTAGACGTGCATACGCTTTGTAAGGCCTTGTTGCAATGTGAGCATGCTCGCTTACTTATCAGGTGAGCTAATTAGTGTAGCCGTCTAATATGCAGTTGTGTGTTGCTTTTTTGCATTACTTTTCTTTGCTACATCTTGTATTGTCCGTGAGCTTGTGCTGGGTGTCAGTCCAAGTTTCTAGGCTTTGTGCTGCATGTTTTCTCATTATGACACTGTTTTTTCCCCCCCTGTGTTCCCTGCCTTGTGATATTATTTTTCAATCCAGCTGCTATACCCTTACAGTATATTGAGTCATCCACGATTCTCCAGAAGCGCAGAAGTGTGTTGTGTGCCAACTGTGCATCGTGACCTTGCTAAGGTGCAAAGAATCTCAATTCAATCAATGCTATTAATTAATCACACATCCTTCTAGTCTGTAATTCTGGAGCCAGGTAGTGGGTAAATAAATATAAGCACCCTTATACCCGTATAGTAATGTACCTGATGACTACGTATAGGCTGAGGTTTTAAGGTGGAAATATATTAATATATTCTTTGGCCCATCAACCGACCTAGTGCTTAATGTCTGTCTCTGTGCTTGAATCCCATTTCTGTTGGTCTGCCATTTCTTTCTGATGAGGAAATATTGAGTGGAGAACCACAAACCCCAGGGTTGTTTCTCAGCAGCCTGCCGATGTGCTTGAACTGTGAAAAGGAGAGAGGGGGAGGAAGGAGAACAGAAGCAGGGGGTGGTGATGGTGTTGTGGTAAAGGTGGGAGAGGGGGCATAGAGTTCTCTTGCAGGTGGAATTGTTTTCTATCTTCTGAACTGGAAAACATTTCAGAGAAAATATGTGGGAGGTTTTGTAGAGGAGTGCCAAACTGCTGTGGTGAATAGTAAAGCTTGAAAATAGAGCCCTTAAATGAAACATACTTTACCTTTTTACTTATACCTTTTATTACGATCACAATGAGCAAAGTGAACATACAGCACAGTGAAGCTGTAACTAGCAAGTGTTTTCATGACACTCTTTCACATAGAACAGATTTTTTTTTCTTCCAAACACTTTTGAATGAAAAGTAAAAGTTTAAAGTGTGGTTTTGTTGATCCAAGTCTCGAGAAAATCTGTTTTTATGTTGCCGTGTTTAACTGTGATCATCTTAACATCCTCCCTTAGGGAAAAACCCTGCGAACTACACTCCTCCAAGGAATTGTTCTTTTCTTTCCATTTGCATTTCCAATGTGAGCATTTCGTAACATCAGCTCCAACACTTAGGAGATTGTTTTGATTGGAGGTGTGTTTGCTGTGTGTTTTGGTTTTCATGACAAAGAGGTGGAAAGGCAGGGCAACAGAGAAAAAACCTTATTAAGCCATACATAAATGAATGTCACAAAGGTATTTGCTATGTTTTGTTTAACGCTGTCCATTGAGTGTAACACTGTCATACTATTATGCTGTTACAGTGGCTGTGACTCTATCACATTGTGTTTTTTCCATTACATAAACACAGCTAATGTTCGCACTGATATTTTTTAATATGCTGGATGGCCAGACTGCAGTAATATATTACTATATTTAGATCCATCTCTGTATACGTAGACGACTGAAATCTTTTTCTTGTGTCACTGAGTACTTACCTTTCAGCTAAAGAAAATGGGATTTTCTGGAACTTCAGGATTCTCTAGTAAAAAAGAAGGGCATTCTGCCTCTGAGAATCTAAGAAGAACTTCGGTTCCTGCAATTCCAAAATCCAGAATTTCCTTAATCCGTCCATCAGTGTAGAACATGATAGCTTAATTACTGGAATTGTGATAGCATCAGTAGATATTATGGATGGTTTCAAGAGAGAGAAAATTAGTGTAATTAAACTAATGAAAACTGAAGAATTAAGAAAAGAAACCACCATTTGCTACCCCAGAAATGAAAACTGAACACTTAAGTGCCAAGTGGCTGGCTGTTTGGCACTTAAGTGTTCTCAGGTGGGCTATATAGCACTTCTTTTCAAAACCCCATAGTCTCTGATACGCTGAAGACCAGCTTTGATAATGCAGATAAAATAAAGCTTAAAGTAACTTGCAAGTGTGTAAAGTCTTTGGTTTGTTTACTTGTCCTTTTTCTTATTGTTCTGTCACCATCGCTTTCACCTCACAGTTTTAAATGCTGTCTCTCCTCACCCCACCCTTCTCTGTTTGCTTTATGTTTTTCTCTCATGTTGGTAGTATTTCTCTTTTATGCTCTGTTTGGCTCTTCAAATGTTTTAATGTGACATATCTGTGTTAATTATAGCACGTTTTGAACAGAAAGTAATAAGGCGCCTTTATTCAAGGAAAGGATGAGATGAAGTTGTGACATTGGCCTGCTGAAAGTGTAGATTCTCTTTGTATTTTTATGTTTGATTCTGATGTTTTGTATTGAATGTAAGTGAGATGTTAAAGATTGAAATGTTGACATTCCAGAAGTAATTAGCCTTCAACACTGATAGCTTTGACGTGTGACATAATACAAGGAGAGTATCAAAGATTAAAGGTCAATAAGTGTTTAACTGACTTCTAATTTTCTCAGTCACCCTGTACTCCCCTAATAAATTGTTAGGCGGCACCTTAAAAGTCCTGTAATTCTGCCGGGTTTATGTGTAAACAATTACTGCATTCAATTATTGAGTCGGTGTATGTAATAACCTCTGCCGTCAACCCGCTTATACCAGCTTGTAATTCTTCAAGCTTTATGTGGTTAATAGAAGAGTATCCACAATACAGAATGTAAAAGGCCTACCACAAGGCTGCCACGGTGAACTCGTGTTGCTGCCCTTGGACAGAGTCACCTCCAGCAATGCGACTGGTGTGTTGCGCTTCCCTACGTTATTTGTATAAGCAGCTATTGATCCTATAGGGGCGACTGGCACAAGTCAGCAACTTTATCAGGAGCTAAGAAGAAATGAAATTACATTTTTGATGGATGCTCCTGTCATAGAGAAAGAAAAACAAATGCCTGCAGCATCATAGGTGCCGCTATCCTTACCAAGCAAGGACTGTGTAGGTAAACTATACTGTAAGTTAATGTAAAAGCCCTTAGATCTGTCACAGTTGTTGTTATTCATGTATATGACTAGTGTGT
Source organism: Pelvicachromis taeniatus (assembly GCA_015108175.1). NCBI lineage: Eukaryota > Metazoa > Chordata > Actinopteri > Cichliformes > Cichlidae > Pelvicachromis > Pelvicachromis taeniatus. The sequence continues at coordinate 23,899 of VURO01000173.1, read as the reverse complement.
CTGTGACACTCTTAGAGGTTGCTAATTTGTTTCTTTTTGGTGGTTGCACCTTCACATTCCTTTAATGTTGCCTTGTTAACTCTCGACTTGGTGATCGAAATGTAATTCCCCAGAGCAGCGCTGGCTTGAGCAGTAGCCCTTAGAATGAGAGTGCTAATGAGAGCCCAGCAAGCTCTTTCATAATGAAACATCTTTGAGGCCAATTGTCCATCACTAATAATCATATGGTAATAACCACCGCAATAACCTGCACTGGGGAACAGAGTTACAGTCGTTTACTCTTTAAAGTGCACTCTCCTCTTCAGTAAGAAAAAAAGAGGGAGAAAGGCGGTGATAAAAGTTAAAATGGCAGAAAAAGACAGTAATGAAGAGTGCAGGAATTTTATTAGAAGGAAAATATGTAGGTGGAATGTAATTAGGCAAGAGCTGGGAAGGAAAGTGTAAGAAAGAAAAAAGCAACAGAGTAAGAGGTGACTGTTTCTAACATATGATTAATAAAGACTTGCATGTGACGATGTTAGCATGAATAACTGATCAGTTGCCGTCTTACGGACAGCGTTGGTTTAGGTGTTAACAAATGGGCCGTTCATCACAATTTTCTTCCTCATTTACATCTGATGCAGGTTATGAGGACTGCATTAGCGCCACCACTGGGACTGACAATATGGAGAACATAATGGAATCTAAATGTAATCCATCCAAAATCACAAGTATGCAAGCAGTAATTTGAAAATCAGAAAGGGGCACAGAGCCATTTTCCATACCACTTTAGGTTTGTTCATGATTTGTTCAAGTTTCTTTTTTTCTTTATTTGTATTTTTAAGTGTTAGAGATTTGTATTGAAGGTATATTAGTCTGTTTTCTTGCCTGCCTTTAAACACTGAAGAGCAAATTATGTCTTCAAATACTGATCAAAGTCATAGAGACATTACATTACCAGAGCCACTCTAAAAGAATGAATATGCAGCCACGGAGTGAATATCATTAATTTTTGGAAAATTAAAAATATCAAGGGCAAGGACATCCGAGGCGTTTTATAACTCCATCTCCATGGTTACAAGGACAAGCTGTGTGACTGGTTCTGAACAGAATACACATCACTCTGATATCTGCTATGACATTATATTTTCCCATTACTTTTTCAGCAGGGTGAAATTACACAGGGGAATAAATGGGGAAATTATATAAGCCTTTTTTTCCCCACAGTAACTTTTCTGCTGGTCAAAACACAATACAGCTGAAACAGTATAAATGAATACCTTAGAGAAATGTGGTGGAAGTTGGCACATTAATGGTATAATTGCAGCTCAGTGGAGAAGCCTAACGCTGTGGGTTTCCAGAAAAGCTATTATCTGTGTGATGCCATGGAGTGAGGGAAGGTCTGCAGTGATGGGTCAATAAGAGAAAGAAGAGATGAGCCAAGATAAACAATAATGCCACAGCTCTGTCTGTACCGGCATTGGTCACACCGGCCTTACATGTGCAGCCCAACACAAATATACACACATACTTGCAGACAAATAAACATACGAATGCTGACCCAGTGGACCGTGACAGACTGCTGCTGAGGCTAAGCACAGTAAATAGAAATGGCTCAACGCCCAGTGAACCCAAGCCTTACAATGAAAAGCAAAATGTTATACAACAGGGACACTCAGGGGGTTTTTTCTAAGAAAAGTTGTTCATTTTATTTTGGTTCTGTTAATCTACGATTAATTACCAATTATGTTTGGGCTCCCATGCTCCCTGTTTCTCATAAAAAGACGAGAAAATGTTAGTGCTCGGGAGAAAGAGACCAGACATATTGACACATTTCACATTTGATGTCAAGGAATATAAGATGCTTTATAAACGGTGTGGAGCAACTCTCATTGGAAAAAAAACACTGCAAACTTTTACACTTTGTATTTCAGTCAACTTTAGATTTAGTTTACTATAATTTTATGATATTTAGTCGACTAAAACCACATAAAAACTAACATCATTTAACATGGATGATGAACAACTGAATAACTGAATGACGTTTTAGACGAAAGACTGACTAAATGCTTTCTGATGCATTTGGAAGTACTACAGGTAAAAAAGACATGTTTACAGTAGAGCAAAATGAAAAAGGGACCTTTAATGACACGGTATGATATTACAGTAAATTTGAAATCCATGGAGAAAAAATGTTCTCTATGAGATATTTTAATCCTACTGCAGACCAGCCCTCAATTAGCAGCTTGTCAAGTTAAATCAAATTGTGATGAACCAAAAGAGTGCTATTTAACTTTTAACCTTGAGTTAAAAATAATGAACACATTACGTAGGTCCAAACTGAGAAAGATAGTGGAATTGATTTGCACTTCTCTTACATTATATGCTATCTTGTTGTGTAATTTACATTTATCAGTCATTTACAAATTCTAAATGCTCAATTGAGTTGTTTACTGCCTCTCAGGAATTATTTCCTACTGTAAATGTAAACGTTCTTGACCAGATTTATCTAGAAACGATGCTAAAATTCTACTTTTTACCTTTATTTGTTGCGCCAGCTGTTCTGAACATAGCTGCACTGATGACCTGCTAAGTGTGTCTATAAAGCTCCATTTCAGACCATTTTGTTTTATACTTGTTTTTGCAGAGCTAAAGTCAGATTCTTTTTCGAGCCCAGACATGTTATTCCTGGATTGATGGATTCAGTTACTTCTGAAAAAAGTGAACAATAAGATTTTCGAGTGTAGGACATTTTACTTTGGCCACAAATAACAGGGGAAGCTGTTATAAGAACAAAAATACAAAAGTGAAAATAAATGTATTGAAGAGAATGAATTTGATTGATAGAGTGTATTAAGTAAATTGAGGACTATGTCAACACATAATTGGATCCCCTTTTTAGTATGTCCCACCATTGTGGGGAAATGTCGGGTGCATAAATAATGGTGGCAAGGTGTATAGCTTGAGTCATTAGCATTGTCATATATCAAAGCAGGATTTTAATAAAATCCTTAATGGAAAACTAAGTGAATCATTTGTTCAGATGTGTTTGTGGCTTTGCTTTTCCTTGTATAGCTGTAACGCTACATCTTCTATTAAAACTGAATTTTGAATAACTGGCAGCAGCCACTACCAAATCTTGTTTTGAAAATGGTCCCACAAACTAACAGTGAATCTTGACCAGAAAAGCATCAACTACTGGGTCAGCGAAACTATTAAAATAGCCATTAAACAAGGAGTAAACATCACTGTAGCACCTGGAAACAACGCTGCCTGACCTTGAAATATTTGTGTTTTCAGCTCATCATCTGTGGGCAAAGGCGTTCACCACATCATTAAAATCCAGCGCTTGGACAAAATCTGATTCAATAGCTACCACTGGTGAGGAGCGAGGGGCCCTGAGGGTCATTTTTCTTATTTCACTCTTACTTTCTCACCTGTTGTCTCGAGTTGGTGACCCTTTTAAAACATACACACTGGGTAAGCCATGCAGTTTTCTAATAAATTTCATTCGCAGCATGTCTGAGAATGATGTCAATTCAAATGGTGTGTTATGCAGGCATAGTGCCAAATTGGTAGAGAAAAAACACCTCACGCTACGCAGCTTTTTATGTCTTATGCTCATGGTTCTGGATTTACAGCCAGCACATTTACTACAGTTCACTCATTCTCATCAGCTCAAATGTTTTTAGAAGAAAAACCTCTGATAAACCGGCTACATGCCTGACACAAACAATGGATAAGGAAGTTAAGAATGCTTGCTTTTTCCAAGAATTGTTGGAGAGACAGAGAGAAACAAAAACAATAACAAAGATACAACCAGCTAAAAGTGTGAGTGTTGAGCAGAAGTCCAAATCTCAATTCATTCTAATGTACATTGGTTTGTGTTGAAAATCTAAGGAAATCATTTATTTTGTCAGTATCAGGCAGTTTCACCTTGAAACATGATCATATTTGTTGTATTCGGTTTGTTTGTTGGCAGCTTTTAGTCTTGAGTTGATGGGATTTTAAAAATGAGAAATTTGCTTGTCCTTGGGGAGTTTACCTATGTGTGCGTGTTGGCTCGATTTCAGCACATTTGGGCCGATGAGCTTAAGCCATGGCAAGGCGTCTTCCCTCCATCTATATGTCTGTCCACAATTCACAAGAATCCCTACTGCTCCTAGAGCACTGGTCAGATTTTATTGAAACGTGCGCACAATGATCACCTAATAGGTCTTTACCCAGATGGTGCTCAAGGTCAGGGTCACATTTGTTGTTTTACTGGCAACCTGTGAATTGTGATGGATTGTGAGCCAGATGAGCTACTACATCAGTGGTGTCATTTTTTTATGATTGTAAAGTTAAATGCATTTTCAGTTCTATTAAAAAGGAGTGAGGAAAAACAAAAGAAAACAGTCTTGTCTCTTGTTTTTATAACACAGGTCTGCAATCAAAAAACTGCATAGGATTTTTTGACTGGGTTAGGGTTAGGAGGTTACTCAATGAAACCAGACCTTTTGCTTGTTCATAGCAAAAAGTAAGGAATCTCAGAAAAAAATATACATACAGTTAATTGTAAGAAAATATTGTTTTTTTTCATCACTGTTGTGCTTTTTTTAATGTAAACTCCTCATGTTTTGCAAAAAATACTATGCGATGGAGGGAAATGAAGATCTATTTGTATTCAGCACCTTAAAAAACATAAAATGTACCCAAAATATCCCATGCAGCTAAAAAAAAATGTTTTTGCAGCCCTGTGTAATCAGACCATATTCTTTTAGGCGAAACAACAGATAAGTCGTGTGATGCAGTTAGCATGATTGCTCTACCAGTGCAGTATAATTTGTAGCCTCAAACATATATATCGTAAACACATTTAATGATAACATTTTGGACAACACATACAGGAATAAAGGCAGCCTATATACACATGTTTAACCACTGGTTTCATTCATTTATCTATAAGTTAGAAACCTATTCACTTATTCACATGTTACCAGCTTTTTCATTGACTTCAATGACTTTGAAGGTTGGAATTTGCCTATCTGTATTTTGTTTAACATTCCATGATTTGCATAGATCCCTATCACACTTGTGCATCTCATTGAGGGATGTTTATTTTGTCCCTTGAATATCATTAAAGTTCCCTGTGTAGTTCTCTAAGACCAGTAAGTCATTTCCATATTAAAGAACATGATGCAGTAGTTATATCTCAAGGTAAAAAAAAAATAAAAATACACAAGGTTAAAAACACAAACAACAAAATAGCCAAATTAACTCCAAGAATATATACATACTGATGATTTTCTTCTATACATTAAATTATATTGATTAACTAATGTTTGTTTCAGCTAGATTAACAGAAGACAAGATGATAACACAAAGAACAATTTGTACTCCTTAAAAATGGTTTAGGGTGAAGCTTACTGCACTGCATCTAACACTGCAGACAGAACAGCCAATAATAAACATTAGTAGTGAATAAATCTGCTTCTAACTGTTATTCATGGTAAGGCCATCTTAATTACAAACACTACCTAAATTGGTGAATTAGAGGAATTAGATCCCCTGGGATATGCAGTGTAGTGGCAAATAGCATCAGTTATCAATGCAGGGTTATTTGAAAGCCCTCTGGCATGCTTTTATCACAAATATCTTTGTAGAAAATCTTCATCTGCAACCTCTCTGGAAACCTACACTCCCACTTCTACTACATTACGTATTTCTGCATGCAAATAAACACACTTCACACTGCAGCAGAGTTTATTGCTTCACTCCTATCTGCAACCTGTATTTGTATAACTGAGTTTCTAAGTGTGACAAACTGCACATGGAGCACACACACACACACACACACACATATACACATCCTTAGTACAAAGGGGTCATAGCCACTTTGGCAGCGCACCCTAAATGAATGTAACAAGCATCTTTAGTTGACCAGCTCATTATGGTGTGATAATTGGCTCGGGACCATCAGACTGTGAGATGATGGGCTCCAATCTTGTTAGTTTGGTGCATGTGTGCAAGTGTAATATAGAGTGAACAGTAGTGTGTCTCTGTTTACAACAATGCCTCTGCCTGTTCCCTAGGGTAAACTAACCAACCTCACAGAAGCTAACAATAATGATTCAATTATGTCTTGTAAGTTGTTGTGGTAATATATTTAATAGACATTAACAGCTTCCCAAAGACTTTCAAATCTTGTTTTTTCACATGATGATGTCCATCTGATTTCAACTTTCAAAAAAGAAGCAGTCCTTGTTTTTTTAACTTATTGTACTTGACTGGAAAATTGCATGCATATACAACTGGTCTTGCGTACCAGTTGTATACTGTAATCATGTGACTAAATAACAGATGTAGACAATGTTTTGCTGGTAGGAGCTTGGCCAAATCGCTATAGCTTCTATATCCTACTAGATTTCTAGAGCACTTTGCCAGCAGTTATTGATGCCTTCTTCTTGACAATTTTATATTAATATCAGTTTGTGCCTTGATAAGGAAAACCAGTCCAAGCAAAATGCTTGAGACATATTAAAATATTGATGACACCAATATGGATGTGATAAAGTTTGTTTGATTATCGCATTAATTTAGAGTGGTGCATCCTTACTTAACCTGAACTGATTACATACAAGTGTGCATCAGTCTTTCCTGTAATTATCCCTCTCAGCAATAAATGATGCATTAAATTAATGTTTAAAAAAGTGTCAGTTATCAAAACTTTGTGCAAAATTTAAAAAAATTATTTCTTCATTAACACTCAATTAAAGTGTGAATAAACACTTCCATTCACAATGATTTTAGAATAACAAACTACATCTGAGTACAATTATCAGCAGAACATGTCATCTATTAAAAGCCCCCCCATAGCTAATTATACATTTTTTAAATTCTGTCTAACAACATATCTGAATGAAAAGCATCTTTATGGTCTTCCAGCTTGGGTATTTTTCTAATTAAATTCTGTTTGGTGAGTTGGACTATGCATGCATTTTAATACTATCTTACTAATGGATTGATATTAGTAATTTTATGGGGCAAAGGAGAAAAAGATGAAGTAAGAATTAAAGTCAGAAAAAGATGGAAAAGGAGAGGCATGAGGTTAAAGAGTAGGGGTAAGGAGATAGTTTCAGAGAAATGAATCAGGGGTCTTGACGGTGACAGGGGCCCTAAGGCTGCGTGACACCTGGCATCTTTCATCTCCAGCCATGTCACGTCTCCCTGCCACAGTCCTCAAGCTAAGGATGCTGCAGCTACACAATAGTATAAAAATGACAATGTGCAGCAAAGAAAGAAACTAAACAAAACCAGAGGCCTAAACATGGGCTGCGTGCAGGGAGAAACTGGAAAGCAGACGTTTTGCCTCAGATCCATCCATATCACTGATGCAAAGACAACCCCCAAATCCATTACAAGCCAATTATATGTGCTGGGCCAGGGCTGGGGCTGGGCACTCACTCGTGAACTGCAGTGCTTAATCCACAAAGAGGAACTAATAGGAAATTTGAAAATAGAATCCACACTTGAGTAACTTTGGAGGGATTTGGTTGGATTAATGAACTGTCAGACTCACTGTCAACATGCTGGGGAGGGCAATCCTTTACCAGCCTTTGCTAGTCCGTTTCTAGTCTCAGTGTTTCTAGTTTCTCTCTGCTGTCTCTAACACAGCAAGTGTTTAAACTGACATGTTCTCTTCCTCATGAGCAGGATGCCAGAAGAAATAAAAATGGCTCTCGTACCACCTGTGCTTAATCTGTCTGTGCTAATGTCTCTGTGCTTTTAACTGTAGATCTCATCTGTTATATCCATACACACACACACACACAAATAGGGCAGAATACTGTTCCCTCATGAGTGAAGAGCCTAAATGAGTTTCCCCTCCTGGAGCAAAGGCAGCATCTGCTTTAGTCCGAGGGGACACATACTACAATCACCAGAGCTACCAGTCACCACTTAAAGATAGCACAAGAGGCGAGGAAAAGAGGGCTGAAACCAAGAGGAAGAGAGGTTAAAGCGACAAAGAATGGCTCACAAACAGAAGGGAAAAACACTTAGAGGAAAAGAGTGAAGAAGGGCTATACAATTGAGCCAGTATGAGATCAGTGGTAAGGATCCTCAGTGAAAAACCTGAAACAGAGATACATATTCAAAGAAATCCAATCCATGTTGTGGCTGTCCCATTGTTTTCAAGAGACTTGACAGGAAAGATAGATGGCTACACCATCTAGCAGTTCATGTCATTGTAGAAAATTAAAGGGTAGATTCATCAGTGCATGATCTGGCCACAAACACAAGCACAATAACAAAGAAAATTGCTTTTTGATGAGCCTGTTTATAACAGATCAAACAGGAAGCACAGCAGCACAGTGAGTCATTTGGTTACCCCGAGGCATGAATGTCTGAACATGTTGTAGACCTTTGCCTGTGGGACTATTTGTTGAAGCAGACATTTTTAGATACATAAAAAAAAGATTGCTGCCACTGAACTGGATACATAGACTGAAATAGCGAGCAGGAATGTCCAGAATATGCCATGTTCAAAGGCACTAATGAAATTCTTGTCTATTTTAATTCTGCTTCATTCAGCTACTGCTTTTGACACCACCAACCATGTCATCCACTGACCGATAATTGAAGTCGGCTGAAGTTTTTGGCTCTGTTACTAGATGGTTTTTGTCATTCTTAAATGACAGACACTTTAATATTCATATTAGTACATGTCTTCTTACAATCCTGTCTTTTGTGGAGTCTGTAAAGGGTCCATACTTGGAATTTATGAGCAGCAATTCAAATCTATTTTTAGCTGATTATATTTATATTTATAATTTAAGTTCATTTAAGTGTCAAAAATCATACTAATGTCACATTTATGTCAGAGCTGGGCTTGTCTGGCAGGTGAACTATATGGTTCCTTGTATTGAGATTGGTTTCAGCACAGAAAGCTGGGACAATAAGTAGCATAGCTGCAAGTGGTTGCAACAAAACAACAGCAGCAGATGAATGTTGCATGGTTTGTTTTAGTATTGGAGCTATCCAGCTGACTGAGAAGAACAGAGTGGAACTCGTACAAAAAACACCTCTTAAAGAAACAGAAAATACATTAGTCATGATGGTAGTCCTTGCCCTTGGGAACAAACCACAGTAATGCTGCAAACAAAGACCATTCACTCTATAGCTTTCTTGCCAACACCATTCACTGTGATATGTCACATACACCAGATAAAACAAAAGGAACAGCCAATGACAACCACAGCAAGCGCAGCAGCACTTTACTGCTTGGTATGGTCGTGCTGTTTTGTAATACATTTTTAATATTAGCAAAAATAAATATCATTACCACTACCATAAATACATTTCAGAGTTGTTGTTTTTTTCTCTTTATCGCTATCTTTTCTTTAGTCTGAAATGAGCTTTGGAGTTGCATCAGGAAGGGCACCAGAGTGAAACTCGGCCAAATCAAACATGCACAGCGAACCGCTGTGGTGACCCCTTGTGGCAAGAGAACAGCTAAAAAGTTTCTTTTTCTTCTTCTCCTTCTTCTTCTTCTCCTCCTTGCATCTGTCACTCTTCTCATTTACAGTTTCTCTCTTCTCCAACATTGAAACTCCCACTCAGGCTCCGTAGTAACTTTTGCATCCTACTCTTGTTCTTCATCTTCTACCACTTCTGTTTTTCTTCAGGTCACTTTGGTGCGCGAGTGGGTGTGGAGATAGCACTTTTGCTCTCTACTCAGTGTTGTACTTGATTACCTTACATCATCTGTCTGTACTATAGGGAATAGAGTATGGCTTCTATCCAGTTTGACTGACAGTTTATCTTTAAGTAGAGAAAAGGGCGGAAGCGATGAGTTTTGGTGTGTGTGAGTTTTGTGTATTTTACACATGTTGGATCATTGCTCTATTAAAGCAATAAGATATTTGTAGTGATAATCTGCCAAGAGAGACAAGACACAAAGCCCACTACTTCCACACTTGGTCCTACATCCTTGTCTTTAGTATTGATTTTTCTTAGACGTGATACATGTTTTTCCATTTACTTGTCAAATTTTATGTTCACAGGCCCAATACTGATCTAATGAAAGACAGTCTGAGATCCATTCTTGCTATTCGCCACCAGCTAACAGAAATGTATTGGCCTATTCCTGTTGGAACTATAGAGCAGTGCGGCAGTCTAAAACACAGCAGCCTTGGGCATTTTGTTTGCATTTGTATGTGCGGGTGGAAGTGATGTTATGGCACTGGAGCTGATGTGTGTGTTTTGTGTGGGTGAGAGCTGGTGACAGCACTGAGTGACTCCTTTTTCACCTGTTAACAAAGACAAGTTGCTAAAGTTTCACATCAAAATAAAGTTAAATATGAAAGAGCACCACCTCTCAAATGCAGCAGACAAATGAAACTGCACTTAAGTCAATAACATAGCCTTTAAAAGCCTGCCTCTGTGCCCCGGGGAGCTTTGTATGTGTTGGCACTTACAGCCTGAATGTATATACTCTGCCAGGATCACATGAGGAGGAAATGAGGCCGGTATTGACAATGAGTTGACATTGGAAAAGCTAACAAGCCATTTGTTGTTGGCATTAGTCCAATACATATTAAAATCATGGACTACAAATAAAAGAGCAATCATTGTCATTACATTCTCAGCATGAGCTAGCAAATGTTCACATGCACGCCTGTAAACTGTTCCTGGTACACTTAGAACGTTACTGTGGGCTTATTACATACATGTTATTAAAATGTAGTTTTTAAACATGGCAGTACAACATGAAAAAATGTGTCAAAGTTGGATTTTTAGACATGACAGTCTTTGAGATTGATCTGCTTGTGCAGCCAGCCTCAAGTGGCCACTCAAGGAACTGCAGTTTTGACACTAGCGTCTATATTTCAGCCCGGGAGATTGCCACTTGGATGAAACGTGATTGATGCAGTTGTTTCTGTTCTTGGGGCAGAAGCATGTCATTTGAACATATTTAATCTTAGTATATGAATATAGTTTAAGAAGAAAAAGAAATGATGAAGTAATATCTGTCAGGAGTGGAATGACAATATGATCGAATTTTTAACAAGACATTAATTTTCTTTCTGTAAAATGAAAAAATGATAACAATCAGAATAACAAAAACTTAAATAACTAACTAAATTAAGAAGCAGTTTGAGAAGTATCCGTCACTTCGATTCGGTGGTATTCAAAGGAGGATGCAGTGTCCCAGTCTCACTGAAGATTCCTGACGTTGCTCCAAAAAGAGATAAATATGAAATATGAGAGCTTTCAGTACTGCTTAGGCCTGCAAAATAAGTCAATTAGTCACGGCAGGCAGCAGTCAAATGGAGATTCTGCATGATGGTCTTAACGAGGGCCGCATAGGACAAGCGTCCGACAGCTCGTTAAATTAATCCTTTGGGTCTGCTGCAAGTGGAATGAGGCATGTGTCTGTGTGACCTGCTTATGTCCTCCACATTACATTACACAAAAACGTACACACACAGACACACACTCACACAACAGAGTCTGAGCTCCAAATGGACTGGAGAAAATATTTCTGATCAAAGTTTCTTTCTGGCCCCATGGTTGCTCAGATTACATGAAAAACCCTGCCAGCGGGGAACTCGGGAGTCTCTCTCTCGCTCTCTTACTCACTCTGTCGCTTTTTCTCAGTCAGTTTTTTTTTCTTTCTGTGTTGTTCTATTTTTCCTTTTCTCTGACTCATTACATCCTATAAACATAGCCCCCTGCAAACACAAGCGCTCTCAGTATGTGGGATCTAATGACTATGTTATGTGACAGCTTGATTCAGGATGTCTGTGTTTTCCTGTGTGGTTTATGTATAATTCGCAAACTGGAGTAGCAAAGTTTGAGTTCTTGCAACGTGTATAAGTAAATATGTATGCATGTGCACTATACATGTATGTGACAGAAACAGATAAACTTAGTTTCCCTTTGTTCGTTCCCTCCCTTGCCTCTTTATTCTCAGCGCTCTCTGGTTAACAAAACGTTTTCCAGCTCCACATCACACCTCCACCATATATGAAAGATCTCACCCAGTTCCCTTCCCATTCTACTTCATGAATATCAAATTCACTGATACACTCTCTATATTGCAGAAGGGACATTCAGCTACCCTGGTCAGCAAATGACTTTGTCCTATCCATCTCAATCTATTCAGCATTGCAGCCTTTGGTCACCCAACCGAAACATAACCAAAACAGACTCTGGCTTATGTTTGTCATTCTGTGTATGAGCAGAATGTGAGACTCTGTCTTATCCTTGGGTGCATCAGCCAGCAATTTACTCCCCACTTCTTATTTCCCAACCTCAACAGAGCCAATAAATTGCCCTAGGGAACTATTCTTGACCCCTCGTGTTTTCGGCTTTTCAAGCTACGTCTGCCTAAATCACTGTCTCACCCTCACTGACACCTGTGTCTATGTAGCACAATTCGGATATGCCTCATAAAGTTATCACAAAACAGCTTTGATAACCCCCTACAAGCCCACACACACAGACACACAAATTCTTCACCCTGCAGATAATAACAGTATCGACATCACTGCAGTGATTTAAAGTCAGGGATTGCATTAAAAGATGTTATTAGAGAATGTTATTGGCAAATTGTGAAAGGATGCTATAATGCAGAGTAGAGCGAGAGTGAGAAAAGCTTCACAGCAAATGTAGAGGATGAAGATATGAGACAGGCTATTGAGGCTAGCTAGCAACCATCATTTGTTTTTCCCAGGTCCAAAGATTATCTGGTTGAGTGATAGAGGTGGCCTTGATCAGCTCTCTCCCCACGCACGGCCGTATATCAGATGTCACACTGCTGCAAAACCATCAACCCTTCACTGGCCCGGGATGCACATATTTACCATGGTAAATGGCACGCCTTCTCAGTAAACACTCCTCTTTTTCACCAACCATCAGCATGCAGGAATTGATGATGCATCGCTCACTGTACATTCTCTGTAATTGCTCGCTTCCACATATGCAGGGCGAAAAATGATCTGGACTAGTTTCTTGAGTGAAACTTTCTAAAGGCAAAGATGGTTTTAAAGGCTCTTGGTCCTTTTTTTCCCTTTTCTTGGTGCTTTTGATTATAGCACACACTCATTAGGCTGCCAGCATTTGAATTGTACGAATGTATCAAGTCGATCAGAATTAGCTGCAGGTCCTTTTTGTAAAAAGAAGTACAGGCTTGTCATGATAGAGAGGATGAATGGGTTCACTGAGCAGAGAATGGACCTAGAAAGCTGATTGCAAGGACTGAACAGAGAGGGGGAAATATGTTCACCCATTAATTAATCTAATAGTTTTCATGGGACAAAGACAGCATATCTCTGCTGACTGCATAACGAGAGCCTGGAACAAAGTCATTCATTGCATCTCATTTAAAATTATGTGAGTGTGGGCTAAAGACCAGGAGCCGAGGCAGCTCATAAAAAAGAAAGCCTTTACCATACATATTTCTCTTGCTGTTTATTTAATGGAATATTCATTAAATCCTTTTCTGCTAAATCCAAAAAATATATATGTATACATGTACATGCTCTTTTGGCTGTAGAAATGAAAGATGAAAGTTCTTTTCTCTGAGAAAGATTTTATTCTGCAGGGTTCAAAACATTAATCAGTTATGAGTGTGTCACATTGGAAATCAACAAATTAATTTTTAGCTGTTTTGATTGGTTGATGTAGCAGCGTGAAAGTGGTACCAGGATTTGATTGGAGAATTGAGGTGATATCACAGCTCACTGGTGCAAAACGTTCTGGGAAACAGCCTAGATCTTATTGAATTTTAATTCAATGGATCTATGGTCCGTATGATACAAGGGGAATGGGAGCAGGAGGCCTTCTGGGCATCGTAATTTACCGTTTTTCCAGAGATTTCATATGATATCAATTTAATCTTCAGCATTTTATTTCACACATAGTGTACAGAACCACGAGCACACATAGGCGAGAGGATTTTATATCAGGTGTTGTTTTCCCTGTCTAGAGACCATTTCTATAACCGTTGTATGAAGTTGAATTGTATGCATTTAACACTAAAATGGAAAGGACGGCACTTCAAATAATGCCCGGCAGGCTAAATGTCTTGAGGGATATTTGATCATTATAACTTATTCAGCTTTTCTGCACATTCACACATGCTAGCTTTAGGTAGGCTGTTGGACCAAGGTAATTATCTCACCCACAGATCATGTGGTATTTTATAAGTGGGCAGAAAAAGTATTGAATTCACAACACTAATGGTGAGAAGTATTTAATTAATTAAGCTATTAAATATGTTGACTTTAACCTTCAGAAGTCAGCCTTTGTGTTTCAGAATGTATGGTTAAGGCCATTAATTGTACTGCAATGTGTAAGGCATGTGACCCATTTAAAAAAGAAGTTCATTATGAGTACTAATAAGAAGGTCACTCTGAGAATGCAGTCCTCCACCAAGGCTAATGCGCTATCTCGTACTTTATTTAATGGAATGAGATCCAGAGCTGCATCAAATTTATTGGGAACAGCAAACCAGCAAGTGGCACTGAAAACATACCTCTGTGTAGTCTAATTTATTAATCTAAAAACGGGGAAAGCATGCTAAAATGGGAACAGAATAAAACATGGCATGACAAAAATAAGACGAGTTGTTTTAGAGAAAATTTAACAAACAACACAAAAAACAAAATAATGACAGCTTTCTGACCTGAATATGGGTCCTAGGAGAGAAAACTTGCTCTCTCTCTCAATCATTATGTTCCCTGAGCTGCTGCATCGCTTTCATGAACCAGCACACACCTTATCATCCCCTCAGAAGACATGAAAGGTGTTGTCATTTTGTTTACTGACAAAATCAGAATCTAGACTCATTATTGTAGATGTCTTTGCATTTAATTGTATAAAATAATGTTAATAATTTAGTTGTTTTTTTTTTAAGGTAAGCAACTCAGCATTTTGTCATTTACATGAACCACAAGAAATAATTATTAGCTAAATACAATACATTACATGAATATGAGAACTGAAAATACTCCACAGGAGCAGTATACAAGTGGAAAAGTAAAGTCTATAAAGAGATTCTTTCAGTACAATAATGGACAAGCTCATGAGAGAAAATAAAGTTGCCAAGAGGTAAATTATTACCTATGCAAAAAACAATTATAAATGTAAGTATCAAAGATGTTAGCAAAGTGCAGTTATTGACACTGTGAAATTTAGGAAGTGGGTAAAAGAACACACAAAAAAAGAAAAGAAAAAGACTCCATAACTGTAGCTAAAAGAAATTAATTCAACCATAATTTTGTAAAAGTCTTCATCATTGTTTGTCTTGGCAAATATTTGCAAATAATCACTATCTAACTTATAAATGTAGACAGATTGCCAGAATGTAGCAATCAACCAAAGTCTGCAGTGCTGGTTGCCAACTGGTTTTATTCTGATTCATGGTGTGTTCATTAACATTCATCATGGATATGAATGTCATGGTAATTTGGGGCTTTTAATTGTTTATTTGAACTGCTGTTTTGGGTGGCATGATTACACAACATATACCTTCAATGACTAAAAAAACAGAATTGGAATTTATTTTATACTTTTTTATATTTTAAGTATATATACAGACTCACATATATCTTATAATCTTTTAAAAAGAAGTGCTGAAGGTTCTGCAATATCTTTTAACTTGACAAGGCAGAGGGTTGTTAATTTTTCATTAGTAACTGTTATCAACTAGAATTGCTCAAATTTTCCACCATAAAAAATATTTGTTTGACAGCACTAGTTAGATTGATCAGTACTCAGAACAATGTTACCCCCAGATGAGAGGAAATAAGTTAGGATGTTTAGGAACAATCCAGGAAGTGCCAAGGCTCAAGCCTGCCAAGACCTGTAAACTGCAGGAACTCCACTGTCACTGTTCACAATGAAGCAGTAAACAAACCAACTTCAACTCTACCATTTCTGCCAAGAGGAGTGGTCAATTATCCAGCCAGAATTATGCTAAAAGCTTGTTAATGGGTACCAAAAGGCCCTGGGTGAGGTGCAACTTGCTAAGGGACTTATTGCAGGGGTTCTCTGTGAGTATTGGATAAAATAGTGAATATATAGTGTTCTTTTACTCTACTTGAGCACTCAAGTGCTCTATACAACATGCCTCATTCATCCATTTATGTCCATCCATACAAGCATTTTTTGTACACCCAAGTGATTTCTATCTAACATTCACACACATTCATACTATATTAAATGCATTGGAGAGCAGCTTAGGATAGTGCTCTCCAATGCAGGAGCATACTTAGGGATGCAAACTGGAGCGCCCAGGGTTTGACCCACAACATTCCAACTTTTGGACCCAAGTCTTTTTTTCAAAAGAAAGATGTGCGATATGCAATTTTTCCCACAATGTGTAAAGAAAAGTTTTAAGAAATTATTAAATCCAAAATTCTGTCCTATATTAACGCCATAACTATTTATGGAAGAATTTCTGAATTCCTGTTTCATATTTATGAGGTTCTGGCTGGATTGTGAATGTAAATAGTTAATGGGAATTTTTGTGTATATAGATGGAAGCAGATTTGCAGTAAACAGAAACATTTTCACAGATTTATCACAATTAATCACAATATTATCACAAACTGAACAATTGCCAACTGATAGCAGATTGACTCCATCTTATTGCTGTTTTATCTTGACATATCAAAGTCACTTTGAAGATAGCAACTGACTGTGAGTGGTCGCAGACCTTGTTCCTGTCTTTGAAGCAACCATTTCAACAGCTAGTTTACTGCACATGGTAGAAATAATTTAGCTTGTACTGCAGTCTCTAGCCAATGTTTTCCCTTGTGTGACTGACTGTAACATGAAAGTTTTGTGTTTTGTTGCAGTTAGGTTTTGTGGCTTTGAGATTTCCCCCCCTTTTCTTTTTATCAAGAAGAAAAATGTTTTCCAGGGCTCAGAGAAAATTTGAAAAGTCTCCCAGTTATGATTCTGCTTACAGGTTGTCTCTTGACCAGATTAGCTGAATTACTGAAGTAATTACTGAAGTATTCTATGAAATGCACTTAAAACTTGAAAGTATATTGAAAAGATTCTAACAATAACAATATTATTAAAAAAATTGTTCAATTATGTTCCATTTCATTGCTGCGGTTGCTTTAATCTAGATTTTCTAAGAAAGTGACAACAGGGGCAGCTGGCAAACTCTCATTAGTGGTGTGGTTTAAACTTTTGAATTGCATTGAATTCCTTTTAATGTGCTTGGTTTTTAAAGTCTGTGCTTGTAATTATTTTTGCCAAGACATGGCATTCCGACTGAAAACTTAATCACGCCGAAACAGATTTGCAGCTTTATAACGTTGATGAGCTTGGTTTCCCACAAGTTTGAGAAACGATCACGATTGTACTCTATAGTATGTGCTCAAGAGCAATCAGTCTTTAATGAAAAAGAGAAAACAGCGTGACTTGAAATAATCAGCAAGTGAGTTGCTGGAACTCTGGAGGGCCATTACAGGATGTGTTTATATTATTTTATTTTTATTTAATTATTAAGAAATAAGTCACAAACTTCATTGAAATTAGATCAAAAGAGAGGCAAACGAACACACTGCAGGGCATTTCATAAAACATGAAGATATTTCCATAGTACACAAAATGCTACATTTCTTTCATAAAATGTCAGACCTTTTCCCAAACAAATTATTATATCAAAGGTACTTATCCCATTCTTTTAGGTTGTGATTGTTGAAAAGCTGCTTCAGCCAACCAAACTGTTCTTTCCCACCGAGAAGTCATAAGGAAAACCTGTAGTTCAGTTGAAAACGGTGAAACTAGACAGTTACATTTATCGTGACTCCGACTGTGCCTCTGTCTGTTTAGTGGTAGCTTTATATGGACACCTGATACGGGAGCTCTTACTGCTCTGGACAGTGCTCAAAGGGACTTGGGCCCCAAAGCTTTTCCGAAGAGGAATGACAAACCTAAGGCGGCGAGTTGAAAGTCAATCCATCAGTCTGAATGAATCTCCAGTAGCACGGCTGTGGACAGGGAAGATAAAATAGAAAAAAACATTATTGTAACATTGGATTGGCGGCAGTTCAGGGAGAGCTCCACTTCCAAGCATTTAACTTCGACCAGGCATGGCTGCTTGGCAACAGGGATTAGTCACGATGCTCTGATTAGGTGAAGATATGAAATGATGTTTTATGGATAAAATTTACTCCATCATTTGCAAAGGAGAAGATTACAAAACCTTTTAACATAAGAAAAAATGTCTTCCTTGAAATCCATTAATACCAGTGAAATTATTGCTTTTAGTGAGTTACTTTTTGGATGTGGACTCAGTTTGTGAAAACTCTGGTGGACAGACCCATAGATTCACACCAGTGACAAGTTGTCTTGACAGCACTGACTTTTGAGGCAATGTATTACGAAAGCGGATACCTTGCGGACATGGTTGATTATTACTCTTTATGAATTATTAATCCATGAAGATTTTATAATTGTAAAATGTTCCTGAACCCCTAAAGGGTGATGCACCTACCACTGTAGCATGTGTGGCTAATAAGCAAAAAGCCAAAACACTGAACAATGGTTTACAGACAAGTATGAAAAAACTGTAGCGATTCAATGGAAGATGATGCCTAATTACACATTAACTGATGAATGTCAGTCTGTTAGCTGCCTAACCTGCTACTAACTAACAGCAGCAGGTTAAGATGAATCAGTATGTTCTGGACTTAATGCAGAAAAAGGTGGCGCACAGAAAAAGTGGGAAATGGAGCAAAGCACAAAAGAAAATAAATGACAAAAAAACCCAAAACAAAACTAGAATGAAGCAGAATGAAGGTACATACAGTCGCTTCCAGTTTTCTGCGTGCAGAAATAAATTCTTCTTTTTTTTAATTTTCAAAAAAATGTAAGTCAGAAAGATGTTGTGACAAATATGTGGGATCGCTCATTCACAACGTTTAGAGGAGAACCACAGGCTGTGCTTGTCATGTTGGCTTTACAACATTTACCATTCTTTGTATTGGTTGTTTTGGTCTTTGGTCAACTCTTCAGTGGCGTGCTCTGTTCCATAAGCTGATAAGTGCTCCACTTTGTTCACAAGCTAGTAGCTAACTGTTCCCATTGCTGATCAGATAGTGAGATTTTAGAGCGTTTTCCCCCAACTACAACCTCAGCTAAAAGCAACACACTGGAGAGAGAAGCAGCACTGAGCTAAAACGATACACTACAAAGCTTTATAAAGATGGATGTGGGGGGCTGCATAATTCAGCTGATTATTCTTTTTTAAGTTCATCAACATAAGCACAGTGTAATATTCTTTTATAATATCATTTTATGCATCATTGGCATAAAATATTTATTATTGATGGCTTTAATTTCATGTCATGAAATTAAGAGGAGCTGTGTTATTGTCTGTGCACTTTTCCGTTATGACCTTGCCATGAATCATGTGAAAATAGAAACAAACTTAAGGGTGCAACAGTTCAACATTTTTTTATTTGTATGTGTCTTGAGGAATATCTTAGCTGTGAGGTTAGATTTACTGTTTAGGCTGTATTTTGTTTATTCATCCATCGACTTTCTATTCATACTTATGCTTTTCAGGCTTGTGTGGAGTTTGAGTTGGAAACTAAAACGGCATCCACCAGTCAATAGTCAGGAAATACCCTGAACCCTGAGAACATAGCTGCACTCTGTTCCTTAGGGAGAAAAGTGAACTCTTTCATTCACCTATCAGCTGAATCAGTGATCATTAAGAAAGATTTTTCCTTATCTTCAAAGAGGAATTGTAATGAAATTTATTCAATTCTGAACCTATTTGAGGTAATATTATTAGTATTACATTTTGTTCTCCATCTGTGTATTCTCAGTTATTTATTTTTGCCATTGCTGCATCACATTGAGACCCCTCCGAATATTCTAACACAGCAATCACTTGATAATCTAGACAGGTGTGGGCTGATCCTTTAGTAAACCAGGAGGTAATTACACTATTTGCCGTATCGACAGACTAACCAACAGTGAGTTTACTCAAACAGTCTTGGAAAAAGAAACAGAAAAAGCCGCATTATATCCCAGTCTAACCATGGGAGTCTCCAAGGAGGGGGGTGGATTTCAGCAGAGAAGGAAAGAGTGAACACAGTATAAAGGGAGCTGCTGAAAAGACCAAGAAAGGAAGTTGGAGTGTTGCATAGTGAGCCAGTGGAAAATGGAAGCGTGTGGGAGAAAGAGAGGGAGTGAGTGAGAGGTAATGAATAGCAAATCAGCTCCTTTATAAAACTCCTGCTTTCACTGTTCAATCAGAGTAGCCCGGATTGGCAATTTTCCTCCGGCACAATAGAGCAGGCCCAAGAGGGCCTTGGCCTCAGTTCAGAGAGGGAGAGGGGGGGGGGGGCACAGAAGTAAGACCTTGCCAGTACCCAGCTGTACCAGCCAGTCTTCTGTCAAGTTTAGCAAAAACAGCACAGACAACAGGAGGTACTCAGTAGCAACTTGCCCTTTGACTCGTCTTTTCTCATACACATTTCTTCTGTTCATTGATGTATGAGGGTCGTGAAAGTGAACCTGTGAAGGTGTGGCAGCTACTCGTCCTCACCAAAGTTCATTTGCATAGAGGAACTCCCCGTTTCCTCCTGTGATGCAAAATAGCCTCGGGGGTAGAGAGAAAAGGGAGAAAGATGCAAAGTGACTGACAGTAGTTCACATTGTGCACACTGCTGGGTCAATGCTCCTTTTGCATTTTTTCCACTGCTTGGAGCTTTCTGTGTATGTGCACACACTTTTCCCGTCCTTAATCATTCTGCTTGGATGAGACGTGCTTTAGTTCAGGGGCAGCAGCTCACCTTTGATATGAATTCTGAATGCAGGATTATAAGTTAGTATGTGTTTCATTTGTTTTTCACACCCAGGCAGTAATTCAGTTAAAAGACAGTTTGTCCCCAAACTAGAGTTAGGCATTTTTTTTCTCTGGCCTGCAGTGCTATTCATCCATCTAGATTGTTTGGGTGAATTGTGTGGTTTTGGAGAAATTGGCTTTTGTCTCTTTAAAAGTGGAACCAGATGGTAATCATTTTATATTGCTCAAATCGCTACAAAAATTACATTTGAAAAACTAATCATTAGTGTTTGCTACCAGAAATTATGGCCCACAGTTATTGGGCAGTTTCATTTTACTATTGGCCTTTCCCAGCCAAAAGAAGTGGGCAGCTAGCTAACATTACAGCTGAGCTAATGGGGGGGGATGCTATTAGTGTTTACACCAGTCACAGTGTAACTAGTGTGACTCTGTTGTGATGGATGGAGATGGGTGATGGGTATGAATACATGCATGGTTCTGCCGAATGGTATGGTTGGAAGGTGTAGTTTGGCAAAAAGAAAATAGTTCCTTCCTTGCTCCTTGCTTACAACAAGTTTGGTGGATTTTCTTTTTTTTGAGTAACTTGGTCACAATTTCTGGAAGCAGACATTTCTACTGAAATATTTTGGGGGGGCGATTAGAGTGCCACAAGGTAGTAGCCATTTAGTTCCATTATATTCAAGAGAAGACAGACGTCTCTACAGTGGTTATAAAAAAAACCCCACCAAAATAATTGGGACAGATAAATATTACTGAAGGCCAGAGGAAACTTTCGGAAATTCTGATGGTCACGTGACGTCGGTAGCATATTTCTACACTGAACAATTTACGGCGTGAAGCAGCTGTCTAAGTTTAAGACAACTGTTATTGTATGACATGCCAACTGAAATTAGAAAAGAACTGCTCATTAAAAGTGAACTGAGCATAAAAGAAAAAAAGCTGCACACAACTAAATTAGTCCAGCATAATAAGACACTTGATCATACCGTTTGAGCGTTTACTCTATTAATTTAGTCGGGCATAGCTTTGACTCCTTTAAACTGTGGCGGTTACATGAAAGAGCGGAAAACAAAAACATCCTAATTGCCTCCATAAAGTCAGATGAAGTGCTCCACAGCAGGCCAAGCAGTTGAATGGTTTTGTTAAGTCAGCACAAACTGAAATCAACAACAAATGCGTACATTCATACGCGCGCAAGCGCTGACTGGCTGACATTGTGTAAATTCTCTCACCTGCATAAAAATATGGCCGCACATTTTTCAGGGCATACAGCATGCTTTGTATGACAAGCTGGGTGGAAGGCATTAGATGCTACTCGCAGGAGGAATAATTACTCTGGACAGTGGTAGGAGTGAATCCAGATTTACAGAGCAATGCGGAAATCTGCTGCCAGTGTACACAACCCATATCTGCCCTGTGTCACTCTAGGCCACCCGGCCCCTGAAACAGCAACATCTCTCACCAGCATTAAGTCCCTTACAGCTGGCAAGCAATGTAGAGACAAGGCTTAGCACGGAAAATCTAATACTGGCATAGGCACAGCATTGGAAAGGCAGAATTACTACAAGAGCAGGTTGGAATAAAGAAAGGAGTACAATATTCTTAAGTTTGCAGACAAGACTGTTATTGACAGTCTCTTCTGAGCATTCCCTTCATCACCTTGTAGTAGACCACCACAAACTGCAACACAGAGCGGTGTAAGTTGTCCTTCTTGCACACTAAATCTAGTAGTGGTTCTGGATTTTAAGAAGAGTCCTATGACTGTCTTTGCTGTGGTGAAAAATGACGAGGCTGATGCGTTTATGCATCAGTATAAATACTTTGGCACTGTAACTGATTATAAGCTGGCCTGTAAGCTTCAGGTGGATACTGTCTGAAGAAAAGCTCACTGGTGCATGTACTGTTATCACAGGCCTCGTGGTTTTTCAACATCAAGAATGTTTTATGTCTGTTTTATTGAATCTATTCATACATTGTCTTTTGTCAGCTGGTATGGGTCACTGAACCAAAAAGATACAGGTATAGTCACAGTGTGCAGCAAAATGATAGGGGTTACACTGAATGACCTTTCTCACATGTTTAAGGCTGTTCTGGCTGTATGCACCACAAATAGACTCAAAATAATAAATTATAATAACTCATTGTTTTTAATATTGCTTTTTAACATTTATTGGCTATTTATTACATTTGTCCTTAATGGGTGTGTGATTTGTGCTGACTGTACAACAGATTGCCTTCTTGGGATAATAAAGATATACTTGATCAGCAGGGGTAACACAACATAGTAGATGCTGTTGTAGCGTAACTGTGAGGTCAATATTTATGAATTTCTTCATTTTTATGTCTCAGCCCTGACGTAACCTGAAAAGTTGTATTTCGTGTTTATTAAATATAGCCAGGTGATTCAAGATGTTTCTCTGCTTTAACTTGTTTCAAGGTTTTCTCTTACAAAAAATTGGCCTGGCTCTGCATGTCTTATTTTATGTTGTGCACCATATAAGGCAAGGCTTTTATTCTATTACTGAGCACTCAGAGAAGGAGTGCTTCTGACATCTGTTTTTCCTTGTTGGTTATTTAGCTGTGGTTATTTTTTTGGCTCTGAGGTACTGACCTGGAGCCTGGGGAAGCGTGTGTTTTCTAATACAGCTGATACAGACAGGAAAAGATTATTAAAGACAGGTTAGAGAAACTGTTTGCCATCATCAGTGCATTAATCAAATTTCCCTGAAGTGTTCACTTTTTTTTTTATTGACTCCAACATCATGATTTCTGCAGTTCTTTGTCACATATTGTATGGGTTAAACCGGACAAAAGGGGAATTTAAGAAAGCAAGTGAAGCAGCTGTATTTTTATGTCTACCTGTTTTTCCTGACATTTTTATACTAAATCCAGTATATTTATTGATATTTGACCAAGAAATATGTATATGTAGGATTCTGTTGGGCTCTTATTTGTAGCAAATAGCTAAAATCCTATATTATTTCCTTAACTCATACACATAGTTTGCAAATAACAGGTACAAAATCCAGATAAAAAAATGTAAAAAAAAAAAAAAAACAAAAAAAAAAAAAAAAAATTTTAAAAACATAA
>VURO01000172.1:42186-52985 GCA_015108175.1 Pelvicachromis taeniatus | reverse complement strand
ACGCTTGACTGACACCAGGCACATCAAATAGGGGCTTTTATGAAATGTGCGCCTGCTTGAATTATGCTCACTTTAAGCCTTACCCTTTTTCCCTCTGTAGTATAAAGCCACACCTGGGAGCACGTGTGTGTGTGTGCGCACCAATGTTAGCATGCATTTGCGAGTGTCTGAACTGAATCGATACAGATGTGCCTACCCCTGCGCAGCCCACATCTGCTGGTGCGACCGAGCCTGCAGGGGATATTTGCAGCTAACTGCTTCAATCTGGGCCTTCAGACTCATGAATATGATCAAATATTGAGTTCAAGCTAAGTGTTACACGGCAAGGCCTCAAGTGTAAAGCAAGTTTAAGGTCTGTCATTTTGAGTCAATGCCATATGTGACCTTTAGTGCGAAAGTCAAGAGGTACCAGATCCGAGCTGTCGAGCAAGCATGATCCCTTTTATTTCTTATGACTTAGATTCCTGCATTTGTATTTTCACCGTGCTGTTCTCAGCCTATTACACTTCTCAAACACACATGATTAGGGTGGCTGAGGAATGAAATGAATGCGTCCTATTAAAGCGTGACACATTTCTATGACTTATTTTCAAAGTTTGTTTTTCATTTCACTTTTTCATTTGTTACATTGACTTCTTTGAATCAGTATTTATTTTTATTTTTGGCAAATTGGTAGCTGCGTTAGTGAGTAGAATTTATTTTACAATATTGTTTGTCACCTGTGAAGCCTGTCTGTGGCGTGTGAGCGGCACAGGGCCAAAACAATCTGTTTTTCAAGCTTTTTTTCCCCTTTTTTGAGCTGTGTCACTTTGTGATGTCACTTTTGGGAAACATTTATTCATTTTAGCCAACAGTAGGAACCCTGATCACTTACTAATTAACAGTGAGACTAAATGGACCTAGACCTAACATTCATACTGAGTTAGTCCAGTCTAACCGCTGTAATAGTTCTGTCTCTTCAGCAACGCTTTAGAAAAACCAAAGTGTGTGCTTTGGAGCGAGTAATGAATAAGCTAATACCTTGGTTTTGCTTGCTGTTTGTCCCCCTTTTTGCAGCTAATGACTTTGTACTGTAAGACTACTTCGTATCCAGGGTTTTGTATAACAGTGACTTGTTATTATAGCTCAGCACTTGAGCGTGTAATAAATGTAAATCTCAGTGTCTGTAACTTGGTCCCCCGAAGCTCATTATTTGTGACAAGTGTGTGAGACAGTGTTTGTTTTCTGCTATGTTGCAGATGAGTAATGAGATCATTCGCCTGTGCTTCCAAAGCATCTCCCTGGACAAGATCTTTAAGGGCTATGTGATCCCCAGCAAGTAAAAACCTCAGCAATTTCATCCAGCGATTCCACTCCTGGAAGGAAATTTGACTTTACGCCTCACAGGTTTACGGCAAGTAAGGAAATGATCAACAGTCACAGAATGGGACACGTTCACAGTACTTTTAAAGTCTATAAATTAAATTATATACATTTTAAAGGAGTAATTGTTGAAGTCATTGTAAATCATTGTCACTTGAGAATTAAAGTGGTGGTAATAAGGACAAACTGGTTTGTATCAGGACAGAATAAAAATGATCCGCTCCGTATTTGAGTAGTACAGGACAAACGCATGAGGCGTTACACCGTGGCATTGTTTATTTAACAAAAATGAGCATGTGTGAAAATCTTACTGCTTCTGAAGGAATTAAGAGGGTAACTAGCAGCCAGGTGGTGATCAAATGCACTTGATTAACTGATCATCAGTGAGTGTGAAGACCTCTAAAAAAAAAAGCAGAGATTTTAGCAGTTTCTTGGTCTGGAGCATTCAGGTGTGTGATAGGACAATGCCAAGGAGGAGAGGTATCACCAATGATCTTGGAGAAAGCAATTGTAGCTGTCCATCAACCTGGGGAGGGTTATAGAGCCATTTCCAAACAATCTGAAGCCGTCATTCATAAGTGAGAAAGATTATTCACAGTAGATTCAGTCCTCAATCTTCCCAGAAGTAAACATCCCTGCAAATTTAGCACGAGGGTCAAGGGGCTATAGTGACCCAGACCTCAACCAGACTGAGATACCAAGGTGAGAGCTGCACATAAATGAATACTGTAAAGTAGACGGAGCCAAAATTGTCCCGGGTCATGAGAGACTGTCACGAGAAAGTCAATAAATGATTATTTCAAGTTATTGCTGCTAAAGATGTTTCTGCAAGCCATTAAATCTGCCTTTAGTTTTACACACTTCTGCTTTTTTGTGTAGTTTTTGTTAAATAAATAATGACACTGTCATGTTTTGCAGTTCATCTCTGGAAGTATTTACCTCATTCTGAAACCTGCTAAACACCAGATTGTTTTTATTATGTCCTGATATATAAAACCCTACAAATCACTGCATAGTAACACTGTATTTTCAGCCAGTTGAAATCTAAATATTACAAGTTAATCCTGACATTACAGCTACAAACAACTCATCAACGTGAGACTGTTCATCTTATTTATTATGACTTCATTTAGAAAAAGATATTTTAAGTGCACAGAAATATAGGAAATACTCTTTCTGTATAGCACTTTTACTCTTAGACACCAAGAGGGAGGACATGCAGAGGGTTGGTGTGACAGAGGAGGTTGCTAGGGACAGGGTGAGATTAGAGGCAGATGGTCCACTGTGGTGACCCCTAAAGAGAGTAGCAAGAAATAGAAGAAGTGTACACTGAATACACTTTTGCCAAAAGAGGACTGGCATTTCTATCCACTGTTATAAATAGTTGGTAAGACAGTGATGACAAAATACAACAGGAAGTTGAGTGGATGTGGGTTGCAAAGCGACTTGCAGTTGTACAGCAGCTAGCATTAGGCTAAAGTAGTTTAAATAGCATGCCCTGTCTGAAATAACTAATTGGATGTGTGGAAGGGTATTAGCTGAGCCATCAGCTGAACTGCTGGGTGGGCTATTCCTCGTTCAACTAAATACAAGACAACATGTTTTCATTCAGATTAATTCACTGGAAGTGTTTTTTTTTTTTTAATTGTGTGTGTGTATTGGTGGTGGTGGGGTTGTTTGACCCTGAGCCTCATTTGGGAGACAAAAGATTTGTATTTGAATCTGAAGACGGTGTTAATATGTGCTCACTGTCCTTGGCCCTATTTTGTGCAGACTGCTGCAGACACGATAATCTAGAAAATCATAATTTGGGTTCCTTTGGGATTTGAAATAGTTTAGTGCGGTTCCATCTGCAGCTGCTTAACACGTACGCCCAGTCCACGAGGCCAGACCTGCACAGACGGGGTTGAACATATGCAGAACCTTTCTTCTCCTGTTGTTTTATTATTTCAGTACTTTAATCAGCTGTGTTTATGCTTATATAATTTGATTATGTTTTTTTTTTTCCATTGGATTCTCTGAAAGCATGGAAGCAATCACATCACCCATGAGATGTTCAGGGAGCGAACTTGTGTGTCCGATTAGCCAGCTTCAACAACCCATTCCAAAGGCTAATTTAATTTAATTAACAGTCATTTTTTTCCCCCCGTATGGCAACATAGAATACTTTTCCATCTGTGGGAAATCCAAGAGAAGGGGGACTCTAAATTAGGAAGGCAGCTTTCAGCAGATAAAAGTAAAACGTATCACAATAAAAATAGGTTACAGCTAGAATAAGCCTAAATTTGTGCTGCCTTTGCATAGAGACCTACATGATTTCAGTCAAGACACTCCACCGTAATTGAATCTCCCTTTTTAAAGCAATGCATAGCTTTGCATTGGCTGTATTGACAGTTCTAAATATGCATGCATCTGCGGTTACTCGCTTTGTTGTGACATTCTCAAATTCATCATCTCATGTGGAAAACTGTCCCACCTCTGCTACTGATAGTATTGATAGATATGGCACATTCTTTTCACTAAGTGATAGCACAAGAGAACAGTTGTGCACAGTGATATACGGCGTGAATGCCTGCTTACTTGAAAGTGATGTCAAATTCACTGCAGCAGTCCTGTCAGCTACTTACTTTCCTCACTGTGTCTTTGCATTAATTTACATCGTCTCACTCGAGCTGTCCTAGTAATGAAGAACAAAACTATATGCCCGACATTATGAATTCAGAAACTCCCAACAAAAGTCAAATGCAAATGCGGTGCAATACAAAAAAAAGGAGCATTTTTACCGGGTCAGTGGAAGACGGCAACCAAGAAAGAGCACTTCAAGTTATTTGTTTCTTTCACTTGTCAGTTAATCAGCGGGTCAGTGGTTTTCTGAACTGCAGATTTTCACTTCATTACTATGATTGCCCTAAGAGAGAGTCTGAAGGGCTCACAGTGTTTTCACTGGCTGACACACACATACACACTCACACAGACACACACACACGCGCGCGCTTTCCAGAATCTCCAATACCCCTTTGGGCCTCTCACTGTCTGCACGGGCAATCGACCTCGTCCAACCAATTAAAGACAGCGCTTAGTTCCTGATCGATGGCTGAGGTTGGTGTGGGGCAGGAAGAGGACAGATGTGGGTGAGTGTGGATTGGGGGGAGGGGGGGTAATTGGGGAGATCCACTCCATGGCCTAATAAGTTTTTATTTGGTGTCACTATGTAAAGCTTTTCACCCTAAAATCTCATTTAATGTATCAAATGCCTCAAATGCTCTCTCTAGAGAAATTATCTTAAACTAGTGAAACTGTGATTGCTTCACTTCTTATATGCTCATTGAGTCAACATACAATAGTATCGCTTACTATAATGATTGTAGCATATGCATGTTTGTGTGTGTGCATGTAACCCATCTCCTCCTCCTCCAAACATCATCACACAGCTATAATCAACCATCTGACGTCTAACTCTAATCCTACCTCATACGTTGGGAGAGCAGCACCAGCCATCGCCAACAAGCAGTGCTTTGCAATATCAAAGCAAAACAAATACCCGAATCCCAAATATCTACTGAGATGATCTAAAATGTAACACTAAATGTGATTCAGATAATTTTCGCTTATGTATGTATCATTATACGTAGTTTCACATTGTAAAATATATAAAAATCTTCTGTGTTATTCACAAGACGTGTCAACAACACAAACAACATTAGCATGGTTATGTTGTTGCCTACAACCTATTTTTGTGGTGTAGGACTTGCACGTATCGAGCTGTTAAGACATTTCACATAATTGCACTGTCTTAATAAAAAACTGGTAAAGAAGTCTGCACTTTGACATAAGTTGAAACTCGGTGAGACTGAGTTTGGTCATCTTAACTCAAGTCATGTGATTTGGACATGCCGGCCTGCCGGTTGGCTCCAGAGGGTTAACATCTGCATGCGTTTAAAAAAAGATTTATTATACATTTATTATAAATTACAATTCTTTTGATTTCCCTGAACTGGCTGTTTTGCGAAACATGCAAATCCACTGTTTCTAACATCTTCTAACATGCTGCAAATGTAAGCATTTTGAAATCAGAGGATTCTTCTGTAGTATGTCGATTTCATCATCCCACCCCTGAATGTGAGTTTACGTTCTCCTAAGTAGAATTTGCATACTCCACTCAATTTTGTTAAACTCACTGCTAAATATGAAATGAAGAACTTCAAAATGCACTGCAGGTCTTGCAAAAAACCAGTCGTGAGGTGGGTTGTTGCCAGTGGTTTATTATGATGTCTAGGTTAAGTTGTCACGAGATGTCTGAGTCAGTGAACCCTGCAGACAGGAACACACTGCAAGGCTTTAATGAGCAAGCGTGGCCTGCTAATTTAGTTTTATTTTTGTACTCACTAGCAGAGGAATGCAAGTACAAGGTATGGAATTAAATCACGGTGTCGGGTGTTGCGACTCAGTTTATGCATGGAAAAACCTGGTAGATGGTCTGTATAATGATGTGTAGGAGGGATTTATAAGGTTGAGAACACATCAGAAGTTCCAAACATTTCAAACTCAGAGTTGCTACCTTTTGCATCAGTTTTTTTTCCCCCCTCACTGAAATTTAAGGAAACATTAAACTCAAAAATGCTCTCCAAGACAGATAGCCACCGTTTGAAAAATAAATGAAAAACCTTCCCTGCTATCTCCACTAAGTCCTTCCTCCATCAGCGGCTGGTGAAAGTGGAAGGGTGTTAAGTAAAGAGACGCTGATATGTTTTTCTCCCCTTCAGATATCACACCAGCGAGCCTGTCACCCACACAGCCAATATCACAGTCAGTCCACACACTGGGTTCAGTCACAGGGCAGGGAGAGAAAGCAGAAGGGAGGGAGGGAGGATGAAATGACGAAGAGAAAGGAATCGGCAAGAGAAAAAATGTGCCACTGTGGCGCGTCCCAGTAACTCGGAGCAACAGGACACATGCCCTGAGCTCGCAGTGCAGCGTGTTTCATCCCCGACCTGCGGCTTTCCAATCTCTACCCTTTTTATGTTATGTTGTAAATACATGCAAAATAAATAAAGAGATAACACAGTTACGCTGCCAGCAGAGTTCACACATAAATAAGAGATGGGTGGTAGAGGAATGAAATGCAGGAAGAGGAAGGGGAGAAATTGTCTTGGAACGATTGAGGTGCTGGAATAGAGCTGCAGACGACGGCACTAAATGGGTGCAGTGTTAATAATCAGTAAAAAGCACGATTCTAGGAAACAGGTGAAGTGACATCAGATGCAATGTCAACACAACAATACAGACAGCTCGGAAACCTATTTATCAGTCCCCGAAGGATTGTGCTATTTCTGAATTTGTCACAGAATTAGGGATACATCTGGGAATGCAGGCCTCCTCGGTGGCAAATGGAATGAGCTGCTTAATAAAGTCATAAATTGGACTGGCAAATTGTCCCCAGCACCGCAGTAGCCAGACTGTAGCATTTGCGTCCTTCTCACCTTCCTGCTCTTAAAGCACATCTCAGACATGCACGATTTTTCTCATGTTTCTGTGGTGATGAATTGGTCCCTCCCACGCAGTATTAAGTGCACATTAACACAGCAGAACAGGCTGTAATTGCAGTTAAGTAAATCTGTTCTTTATTTATTTATTTATGAAAGTCTGTTTCTGAAGAAATGACATTTCAACTCGCTTTAGTCAGTTTAACTCATAGACAGGGAGTCAGTTCGGTAATCCTTGGTAATAGTCATTTGTATAAATTGGGTCCCAATATGTGTGTTTTCTTTTTTTTCTAAGGAACCAGTATAAGATGTGGTTATTGAATGGACTGGTTCTTATACAGTGCTTTTTCACTCTCTCAGAGAGAGAGCCACACTGTTTCTAAGTGCTTCCTATCTAACATTCAGAGATGGGCTTAGTATCGGCAGCCTGGGATTGAACCACCAACCTTCTGGTTAGCAGGTGACCTGCTCTACCACCTGAGCTACAGCCACTTCTACAGCTGTAGTTATATTAGGAAGTTACTCTATGCTACTCGAGCCATACTCGCGTTGTGCTGGCTGTATGTCTTTTGACATCATCACACAACACCTGCTCTTCATAAAGTAATAAAGCAGGTGTAAAGCCCTCCATCATGCTCGCACTATTTCTTCTCGTCATTTCTTCCCTCGGACTTACGTCTGCCACCTTTATTATTCTTTCTTTTGCCTTGCTCACTGTGTTTGTTTTCTCCAATGTCTCCTATGCAATACTGCAAATTTTTGTATCAATCTGATACCAAGTAAAAGTGCCAGTATTAAAGTGCCAGATAGCAATACCATACTGATACTTTTAACCTTTATAGGGGAGAGCAGTGTACCTTGACTTATGAGATGAATCATTAGCAATTTGCAAATTGTGAACACATTTTGATAACCACTAAATCGCTATGATTTTTACATTGGGTCAACTTCAGTTGTCTGTTTAGACCAGGAGTGGGAAACTCTAGGCCTCAAGGGCCGGTGTCCTGCACTTTCCAGCTATCACCCTGGGTGAGCACACCTAAATCAACTGATTAGTTCATTACCAGGACTCTGGAGAACTTCATGACATGTTGAGGAGGTTTAGACATTTTTCATAGTGCATGTTTGATGTTAGTTTTTTCATTTCCAAAACAATATTTATTTACCACAATTCAGTGGGCTACGTACTGAACTTAGAGCATAGAAACAAAGTATCGGTCCTATGCTACAGTAGTATTGATTCGATACCGATACCAGCATTGGTATCAATCCGATACCGATACCAGCGTTGGTATCAATCTGATACCGATACCAGCGCTGGTATCAATCTGATACCGATACCAGCGTTGGTATCGATATCATCAACGTTTGAATGGATCCGCCCACCTCGACTGGCTCCTTCACCTCTGATTTTCCCTTCTCCGAGGAGGGCACGGGGGTTCGCATCCCTGAAATTGCACCCCAAAGTTGACGCTTCACAATAAAAACAATGATGAATCACAGTTAGGGTCTCTGCAATTGCTAAAACATGCCATAACTGTTTAAATGAGCATTTAAAGTGCTGTATTAGTTTGATAAACGCTGAACAGTTTGTTTAGTTTCAAGCTGTTAGTTGACACAGTTAGCCTCGACACAGTGTGTGTGTGTATGAACTGTAGCAAGGATTCAAGGTGCTAGATTCATCTTGTATATGAATGTAAGTTTTGTGTGTGCGTGGCGTACTAACACATGATGAATGTGAGGCTGGCCACAGTCTCCCGTCCCTCCTCTCTGGCCTCCCGGTGGCCTCTCTTCTGCTTTCTCTCTCCCTGTCATTTTCAGCCTTTTTACTCTTTTGTTTCTCCTCCTCATAAACTGCTTTCGAGCATCGACTACTCGCTGCGGTCTTTGCACGTGCATCCATGCACGGCACACAGGCAAATACAGTCATGCGCACACACCTCTCTGTCTTTATTTAATCATTGGCTCTGTTACAGAGGATATTTTCCCAGACAATGCCTGTGAAGGCGGTGAGCCAGGCAGGCCGAATGAGAGGGGGAGATCTCTCTATCCCTCATCACATGGAAGCCTCGGTACTGGCACTCCCACTGACTGAGATGAATGAATTTAATATATCTCCCTTTTGAAGCGCAGATGACCTCCCGATACGGCTCTCTGTCTCTCTATCGCAGGAGGAGTTTTCTTTTTTTCTTTGCGCCGCCTGTGAAATCAGGAAATGCACAGGAAGGCATCTGAAGGGATTTTGACAGAGACTAATTTGTTTTGTGGCATGACGTGACTCATGTATATCTTTGTCCGCACAGAAGCAGCCCTATTTTTGCCACAACCTTTTTATCATTGCTAGATAATGCTTATCATAGGTCTTCATGTTTGGAAACTCCACTGTTTATAGTGGAAGCAACAAGCTGTGCTTATGATGAATATTGTGTTAAAGTCAGCTCTGTTAGGAACGCTCGAGTCAAAATATTATTCTTAGTCCGGCTGCAATAATTTATTTGTCTTTTGGGGCACATATGCAAAAAGCCAAAAGGCAGGGAGGGCAGCATTAAGACGGGTTAAGTGGGTTGCAAAGCAGCTTGCAACTGCATGCCAGCTAAATCAGCATCAGTAATATATCCAATTTGCCATTTGGATAGTTAATAGGGTGTCAACTGAGCCATCAGATGATGTGTGCTGGCTTGCTGGCTGAGCTCGACCCTCTACGCTAGGTTCAATTTAAACTCCTGCTGCAGCTCATGATTTGATCATCTAAGGTGATACACAAATTAACCCATTTAGGTGTTAAGGAATATATACTCTTATCTTCAAAATCTTGAGGGAAAAGTATTATTTTAACCTTTGCTCAGGGTTAAGTAGCAGCTATGATTGTCTGTGGGTGAGGCAAAAACATGGCAGGAATAAACACTTAGTGCAGCTTTAATCCTGCATCTCTGATTCCCCTGAAGCTCTGTCAACATTTCTCTTTTCTTCGCCGAACAGCATAGTGTCTTGTCTTTGTGCTAGAGCCTGTGCAAGCACACCGCTGTGTTTGTCAGTCTATTCTGCTGATGTGCTTCCATTCTAAAGTAAGCCACAGTGACCCCTCTCTTATTTCCATCCTTATTGGATCTAGTGCTCTCCTGAGACGGCACAGACATTGATGCCTCCGGTCATTTTTCTGTCCCTTATAACAGACTGTCCCAGGGTGCTATGTAAGTCCTACTTAATTAGGCCTTAAATTGGATGGATTTATGCTTATCCAGACTCTAAAATGTCTTTTATTGGGTATTTATCCCATGAGGTTAGGACCACACCGATCACATTACACTGATTCAGACTTAGCTGCATAGCTAACTACTCTGCTATGCACTGTCTGTGTTGCATGCACGGGTAAATTTATGTTGCACACACATAAAGTGTTACACATACACATTAGTCTGTCATATGGTAGACATTGGAAATGTGTTTTTGATTCCCAAGCATCAGCAAGACCCTTTACATCCCAATAGAGACCCCTAGAGGCGGGCCTTCTCTCTGCAGCCAACCACACACAAAGCGCCTGAGAGTAAATAAGTATATTTTGCTACACTCTGAGCTATAGTCCGTGTTTGAGGCAATGAATGGGTTGTCCTGAATAGCGGAGGAGTGTATTTGTAGCTGGCAGAATTTTAGTGCTTGCTGAAAGTTGACAAGTGTTGAACTCGGTTCCACTGAGTGTCATAGTGAGAGATGGGGATCCCATCAGGGGTCACTCATACTGTATGTAATATGTCATTTTTATGTGACATGCTTTCATTTAATAAGAACACAAACGTTGATGCTCATGATGCCTATGAAAGGAATAAAACATATTTAATAACACAAATAAAACTGTTTGGGCATTAATAAAATATATCCTTATGTGAAAGCACAATACTGTAGCTTTAGTTCTGCTCTTGCAACCCCCCCCCCCCCCCCAAGATGAATTTTAAAGGA
>VURO01000172.1:23742-42166 GCA_015108175.1 Pelvicachromis taeniatus | reverse complement strand
CCCCCCCCCCCCCACTAAGATGAAATGTAGTTTTAGACCTTCATCACATGGAGATTTGGCTTGTAGAAAGAGCTTTTTTATTTTTTCTGTGAAAGCTGTTCCCCGTCTAGGCTCACTATCACTGTGTGTGCTTTCAAAATGGCAACACAAAGTAAAGTACATGAGACTGTCTCGTGGCAAATGAATACACGGGCCTCTATTTACTCTCAGCAAAGAATTCAGTCCACCACCTCTACTTTCAGTATACACTTTCTTTTCTTTTTGCAGCATTGCTGTGTTGTCTAGCTTGAAGCTACAGTGGAGCTGTGCCCTTCTATTGAGTTTGCTGTGTACACGAGGTGCATGTCACTGTGCACTCCACAGCTACAACTAGTCGGCCCTAAATTCTTTCTGAGAACCTAAATTGACAGGCAGGCTGAGATTGAATTTGCGACCGCGTAGCCCTCTTTCACACGTCGGCTCTAAACTTTCGTTTTTAATCTCAAAATAACGGTGAAAATGTCGGTGCGAGCACACCTTCTGTACATTCTTTTCTTTTTAGCTAGCGCCTCTTCCCGCGCACACTAATTTTCTTTGAGCATATCATCATTAAAATTTGTCTGAAGGATCATCTGTCATTTAAATTATAATCAACCTGGTAAATAAATGATTCATCATAATGTTTTAATGGCATAGTTTAAGAGTCTCGACCTCCTCCGGTAAATGAGTTTGATGAGGCTGACGCGGGGACGCAGTTTAAAAAAATCATAATCCTATGTTGCTTGAATTTAAATTAGCTGTAACACACAGTCTGCATTTCTTTGTGTATGGGCGGAACTGGGCATCATTGTGCTTGTGTACATATATATATATGTGTGTGTGTGTGTGTGTGTGTGTGAGGGAGAGAGGTGTCTTTATGCACACACGCACACACACACACAGGGCACCAGAGTGCTGTTAATTTCCGCCTGAGCATGGGAGCGGCCACTAAAAGTATCATTGAAGTGATGAATGCGCCGCTCCGAATGGGCATTAGTGTTTAATCTGAGTCATCTGAGAAATAGCACCACATCAACTTCAAACGACTTCCTTTCATCTGCAGTTAGAGACGCAGAGTCACAGATGTGGACCCTTCCCCCCCTTCTTGTTTCTTTTCCCTGCACGTTCTCTTCAGATCACATGAATTCTTCACCGTGATTGAAATGAATGCGAGACCACATACTTCACACTTTGCTTTTAAATATACTGTAAGTGCAGCCACGGCATTAAGTCCACTGGCACGGTGCAGTGTATGACACTGATTATCTTGTTACGATAGCACCTGACGAGAGATTAGATATATTAGGAAGCAATTGAACACAGTTTTTGCTTTTTTTAAATCAGAAAATAAACCCGAGGATGTGAGTGACGTTGATATGAGCTGCTGAGATGTCGTTTATATTGCCTAATTTGATTGTGTTTATTCTGCAATCCTCGAGGTTACTTGCACTTGGACTTGAGTAGAAGGCTCCACCCCTCATCAGTAACTAATCATTTCAAATATGTCGTTGGACTTCCATCACAAGAAATCCAATCAAAGGCGATAAAATAAAACAGCCAGAGGTCTGTGGTCACTCCTCACATTGTAGGTGGATAATGGAAAAGATTACAGTGACAACAATGAGGTTGGTGACCATGACAACAATCGTGGTCTCAACAGAGTAAATGGAGGATGACACCACAGACTGGGAGGGGAGTGGGATAGGAGTGGCATGACCACAGCAGGCTGGAAGTCAGAAAAAGAGGTGAAATCGTGATAATAATGTATGAAACAGACTGTGAAAAGACAAAAACATTAGCTCCTCAGTCTTTTCCTGATACCTTTCCTTGACAATGATGGAAACAGTGTGTAGGTCAGAGAGAAGATGTGAAGGAGGATACGGCTCTAAATAAGGCTCTAAAGAAGAATCTGAAAAAGGATCTAAAGAAACCTTAGAGAATCAAGCTTCATCCAAATAATGGGACTGTTAGCCATATTTTCTGAGTTTTAAAAATGTATTTATTTGTTTTTTTGCAGGCCACAATGGGGCTACAGCTTGGTGGTGGAAATAGTAAATAAAATGAAATGGTGCCATAAAGAAATGATGCTCACTCCACTGTCCACTCAATTCAGACTGAAAAGCTGATCCACTTTGATTGATATTGCAGCACTAACTATGTGTACATAGTACATAGTGCAATCTCACTCTGATTATTTGGACATACCTACTTATCTTTATTCATAAGGTTAAACTTCTAAAGCCACATCAGAACTTGCTTCACAACTTCATGTCAAGTTGCCTTTTCAGAACACATCTGTATGTTAACAATACAGATGTGTGAAGATGTCTGGCAAAAGCTAGATGTTTATGTTAACCATTGTTCAGATAGTGTGTCGCTATGAATTTCCAGATAACGCTGTTTCCTTCCAGATAGGATGGTTCGGTGCATCTTTTGGAAAAGGTTTTAGGAAAGTGGTGTTGAAGCATGTTTTTATGGCCACCCCTCAGAAACTTCCTTCACCCATTTAGGCCCCAGGCACACAGGCCTGGCAGTAGCTATCGCCTGGCAACCACCAGTTGCTAGGTAAAAATGTTTATTCCCTGACCGGTAAGCTGGTTGCTGGAGGGTGCCTGCTGTCGCTAGGTGAAATTTGTTACAAAGTGGTAAACGGTGCTACACTTTTTACAAGTCAAGTCGTCTCTTTCCATGTAAGCCATGGTTGACTTTGGCAATGAAAGTAATCACGGGAGAATGTCAGTGCAGCACCCTATGTGTGATCTATTTTCCCCACTGACAGCCAGCAGCTTCCAGCAACCATTTGTCTACCATTTAGGGTAGGGTGACCATATTTTGATTTCCAAAAAAGAGGACACTTGGCCCAGTCATGAAGAACTTTAATAATACTGTTTGCTTAACGAAAACTTTAACATATTTAAACGACGCCTTCTCTGTGCGGTTAATGAATGGTGAAATAAAAAATGTCATATTGGCTTTTACAAGTCAACAAGCGCAAAGATACAGGAAGGTTGGTCACCCTAATTTAGCGAATAACATTTGTCCACAAGTGACTGGAGACTGATTGCGTGACTGAGGCCTTAGCAAACTTCTTCCAAAGCAAAATTTGGTAATAGGAACCAAAACATGTTCAAGAATTTCATTAAACAGTTGAAAATGAAATCTTTATACCTACCTGACATGGAAAAGCCACACCAAAATAGGGTTAACACAGGCTACATAGGGTACCACCATGTTCAGCTGTAGGTTGAGCTAAACAAGTGTTGCTAATTTGCCCTTGCTAATCCTACTGCTGTGTTTTTATTTGTGGACTTTTGATTCTGTGGTTCTCTTTCAGGTCACAGGCTGTTGTAACCTTCCCTGTGTCACCTTGGATTCACTGAAGTCCGTCTCGCCCTCTTTCAGCCTCCCATTTCCACTGTGAGCAGCAACTATAAACTTTTGTGTCTTCAGGATTACCTTTCCATCACGGGATGAATGAAGTGTGAAAAGCAATCTGAGAATCGCTAGGCCACTGATACACAACTTCTGCGGATGCAATTATGCCAATGACAGATCATTTTCTGACCTTTATCCGCAACCAGTGTTGATGGCGGTTTGCCACTGTGACAGACTGCTTTTTGTTTTCATGTATTTTACAGTTGTGTGACAGCTGAAAACCTGGCTCTTAAAGGCTGAGGTGCTCATCTGTTTGAAAGACAGCCTGACTTTTTGTGCTGCTCTTTTTCTTTCTCTCTCTATTTACTCATGTTGTGTATGTCCCTGTCAGTGTAACATTCTCATTATTTCTTTACTGCCACTTGTGTCTCGTTCTCTCTCTCTCTTCCTCTGTATCTTTTGTCCCATTTCTCTCTTTCTGTCTCCGTATTACGTGTATTTCTATCAGGTATTTTCCAAAGTCTGTGTCCAGAACCAAACCCGTGTTTTTGTTCTGGCTGATGCCTTCATTCAAAGGTTCACGGTCCTGCTTCAGGTAAATTGCTCCTTCTGACAAAACAACCACGAGCACAGATACAGACACACAACTTTGAACATAGTGTTGTAGTCCAGTTTCTCAATTCTGCTTTTGAAATGGATGCCTTCCATTTCATCTTGTTGTCATGCTGCTTTCGTCACGTGTTGTATTTTTGCATACACATATTGATGTTTACCTGTGAGCTGTCATCTCTCATGGAATACATCGTCTGTCTCACTTGTGAGGATTTCCTGCATTAATGAAAAAAAAACCCCTACTTTTCCCCTTTTTCCCCCAATGTAAAAGAAGACTATGTCAAAATAAATTTATTTAAAAACAGTATTGATTAGATTGCAGTTCTGTGACATAAATACATTTCACACTGTTTTCCAAATAGGCATGTATGAACTCCCCATTCTATTTGTATATTTTACTTCCACACAAACAATTCTTCTGTTGTTGACCAAGTATCTCTGTGGACTTCGGTTGCAGATCTCCTTGAATGTTGATTTCACCCTTTAGAAGACCACGGGATATGTGGATGTGACCTTGAATACATTTACCTTCAGACCTTTTCACTTTGTATGACGTGCATACATACATAATACATACAAAACAAACTCAATTCAATTTTATTTACATTATATAGAGTCAAATCACAACAGTCACCTCAAGATGCTTTACACTGTAAGGTAAAGACCCTACAAAAATATTGAGAAAACCCAAACAATCAAACAACCCTCTATGAGCAATACTTGGCGACAGTGGGAAGGAAAAACTCCTTTTTAACAGGAAGACAGCTTTGATGGAACCAAGCTCAGGAAGGGGCACCAATGTGGTACAACTGGTATAGAGGGTGAAGTGCTGTGAGAAAAAGCCAGAGATTTGTGGCAATTTTATAATAATGTTCTCTCCATCTAATTCCACCCTGCCTTTTCTCCCTCATGCTTCTTCTCTCACCCACCTGATGCTATTTTCCATGTAGAGCAGTGTTGCTACTTTACATCTCATTCATTCTTGTCTTTACCTTAACCTGCTTTTCCATAACAGCTTTGCTATGTGGGATAGAATTTGGTATGACCATAGCAGCTCGGCCAATAGAAATAGGGTCAGCACAGGGCCCTGCCTGCATCTCTTGGTGAGTCCCAGAGGCCAGAGCTCACTCTCTGCCAGCTGGAGGTGCAGAGCTACTTCCACCCTTGTCTACAGATTCTGCAGTTTGCTGGCACAGGCATCCTGGACGTCAAAACGCCACCTGGTGCAATGATTACAACAGGTAGTGCTGTTTATCCTGAAAGGGCAGTGACATTTTTATCCTGTTTTCTATTCCTTTGTTGTATCCTCACATATGGGTAGCCTCTTTGGCCTTGTAAGTGTCAGAATGATTATTACACTGGTCGAAGGTGCACCCTTTTAGACCAAAGCAGTGGTGTTGGGTGTTATTGAATTTGAATAAAGACATTTACAACATTCAATAATGACATTTACAATAATCTACAAGGAGCAGCATTTGCACTAACACGTGACAGCTACTTTTTTTTTCCTGGCGCTGCACAAAAATTCTCTTAGAGACATAAAAAGTGAGGCCATTGTATATGATGACACACTGCTGTTTTAAGATTCGCTTATCTGTAAAGAATCTTTTTTCTTTTTTAAAGTTTAGATCTGCGTCAGCAAACTCCTTCACAATGAGTCTCTTGAGTCTCTTAGAAAATGTCTTACCAATAAAGTTGTTACGAAGGACTTGACGACAATAAAAACGTGCAAGAGAAGTCATACAGACATTCCCATCTACCCTTAATCATCCTATTGAAGCTGTAGTATGCTCGCTGTGTTAGGGGCAATATAACACAAGACCATATTTGTAATTAGTGTCAATCTGGAGTTGCAATCCTGTAGCCATGTCTAGAATGCAGTACAACTGACCCAATTACTGTTGGGTAAATTGATTATCATCATCTTGCCTGGTAATAACATGAGAACTCTAATTATATAGTTTATTTTTTATCTTTGACCTTGGAAATTCAGTACCTCGAATCAAGAGATGTACTTCAAATCAGACTTTCTTCTATTTACATGCTTAT
Source organism: Pelvicachromis taeniatus (assembly GCA_015108175.1). Classification (NCBI taxonomy): domain Eukaryota; kingdom Metazoa; phylum Chordata; class Actinopteri; order Cichliformes; family Cichlidae; genus Pelvicachromis; species Pelvicachromis taeniatus. The sequence continues at coordinate 36,112 of VURO01000172.1, read as the reverse complement.
CTTTGCTCAATGTTTTAGGACAGTCACAAAAGTTGTGGAAAAGTTTCATGTTAAACAAAAAGAGTTATAAAAGATGGCTGTAGCCACTGTGGTGTCATCTATTTGTTTTTGACTCCATATTTTGAAGCCTCAACATGTTTTTTTTTTTTACTATAGCCATGTTGATTTTTATGAGCCAAGGGTGGAGCGCTAAGTTCATTCATAAAATCCATTTTATTTATCTAGTGCAAAAACACAATAGCAGTCACCCATGAATCAAAGTGCTGTATAATTGTAAGGTAAATACATACAATAATACGGAGGCAACCCCAACTATCCGACAATTCCCTTAGAGAAAGCAATCTGGCGACAGTGGGAAGGAAAAACTCCAGATCCAGGTTCAGGGAGGAGCAGCTATTTGACACGGCCAGATGAGAGAGGCAGGACCAAAAAGATACTGTGAAAGAGAGCCAGAGATTAATACTAGCTAATGATTGTGATTAGTGAAAAAGTGAATGAAGAAGAAACACTCACGGGAAGCCCCCAAAATTCTAGGCCTATGGCAGTAAACTAATGGAGTGTCACCTGATCCAGCCTAACTATATACTTTATCAAAAAGGAATGTTTTAAGCCAAATCAGGACCTAAAAGTTAGAATGCCTCCCATTCTACTTTTGAAATACTCCTCGAACACAAGTAAGCTGAGTGCACTATAGGGGTGATATGGTACGATGAGGTCTTTAAGTTAAGATGATTCATGATTATGATTATGATTGACTCCATCCATACAAATGCTGAAAATCCCATACGTTTTTCTTAGTTTTCCCTAGTTCTTTTTATGCCTGTATTATTTTAATGCAGTATTGTACTGGACCTGAAGCGGGGAGAGTTTTTGAAGATTCATCAAACAATCGATTTGCTATCATTAGGCTTTTCTCTGCCTACTTAATGATATGTTGAATTTTGTCCGACACCAAATTCACATATAGAAGCAATTTTTTGTTCCTTTTGATTACAACATGACTCACTGAAGATAGATTCAATTTAGTGTGATTTACCCATTTTGTTTGTGTCTGAAGTATCTTCTAAACTATTTCTTTTAGAAAGGCAAGTGCAGAAATTGATATGTTCCCACGTCTTGTTCTGTCTGAAGCTATTTTATTTCCATATCTTTCTATAATGCATGAGACCAGCATCCTGTGGTTGTGAGTTGTGATTCCCTGTAGTCATTTCTGAAAGGAAGCAAGCTGCCTGTCTCTTTGTAGGAGCAAAGAGTTTTGACTCTCACTCTGGGCCCTTGTTTTTCCATATGAATTTGGATCCAAATCTGTCCTGGGTTTTCATTGTAGAAACTTGTACAGTTACTGGAAGATAGCAAATGGAGGCACCCGTGCAGTACATTGATTCAGGTAGTTTACAGCTTTCCTACTAAAAACAGTGGATCCTTCCAAATCTTCTTTTCCAAAGAAGCAAGTTTAATGTAATTGGCAATGCATATTTGGGAAGCGTTATTAGTCAAAGTGACTCCTGAGTATTTGAGGCCCAGTTTTTTTTCAATGTATTTAACCTCCCCATCTTGTTGTTTGAGTCAGATTTTCTCTAACAAGTCATAACCTGATATATTTACTCAGACGTTGCCTAAGAGCAGGTATAAAGGATAATACATGTGTTATAAGTGGAAGAATGTCATCTGTAATTTGTGCAAATCATTCTGTAAGTTCTATTCCAAATAATAAATTGCGAATCAAAACCTTTTTGGTCTTTACTTTCTCTGTGTGTCGCCAAAAAAAACATTTAAAAGTGGATAGTCTCTTACTACTAATTTTAATATATTGCTTCCTGGAATCAGTCCAGTCACAACTTTTTTTTAATAAATAAGTCTGCTTTCTGTTGCCTAATATATTTCTAAGAATCTTGGGTTCTTTCCCAAGCAGGTCTAAAGGATCGACACTCGAGCTGTCTACTAATATTATACTCTCTGACCAGCTTTTGGATGGGTCTTTATTTCTAATGCATGAGATCCTTAACAAAAGATGCACAAACTGCACAGATGAACCCATTTGTACCAAAGCACTGATTGTTTTTTATGGATTTTATATTTTCTGAGTTTCTGGATTTGGGGCTGCTCTGCTTCTCCGTGCGTAAAATTGACTAAATGACGATCTTTAAAGACTTATTGTTTTTATTTTTGTCACTGTTTGAGCCTCCTGTGCATCATGAAGTTTTGTTTTTTAAATACCACTCACAGTCTTTCTGTGTGGAAAACATTGTCCCAGGATGTGAGACATATCTTATTCAAGGAACTGTTTGAGTTAGATTTAAAGGGAAGGCGACAACTCGCTTGATTTGATATCTCTTGATATCTGTGACTTGTGTATCTGAGAACTCCTTCATCTTTATGAGTGACTAATTAATCCAACGACTCTACATTACTGGAGTCATGTCAGTGTGTCATCAAACCTTGTTTTATGTGCATGCCCTGATCATTTTATATCGTCTTGGCTGTCATAGATATGCTGTCTTGTTTTGGTTTGGTTTTTTGGGGGGACATTGGGGGGCATTCATATGATGTCACTATACTATTTCAGAGGCTAAGGAATTGCGCTCAAATACAGAAACTATTCATATCTGTATACTGAAAGTTCAGTTAATCATTCTTTTCTACTACATTACTTAACTGTTGATTAATATAGAGTTATAAAACACAACTATGGATAAACTATAGATTACAGCACTATGGGTTCATATACTTACTTTTTGGTTTTAAACTAACATCTACATCTTAACTACATCTCACATTTTTGTATCCTTAGTTCTTTAATTTCAGCTGAAACGAGGAGCAAATTTTGTGGCAACACTAAGGTGAGTGTTGAGATTAAGCTATGGTAGCTCAGTTTGTGTCTCAAGATTGTTACCTCTGCCAAGGAGGTTCTTTTTTTATTAGTGTTAGTGTGTCATTCTGTCTGTAAACACGATAGCTGGAAAAGTTATGAAGGAATTCTGATAAAACTTTGTGGCCGTGTATGTGGTCATTGAATTCAAGGTCAACTGGATGATTTCCATTCCATCTATTCTCTTCTGCTTGTCCTTGTCAGGGTCGCAGGGGCACTGCAGCCAATCCCAGATACCACAGAGCGAGAGGTGTGGGGTACATCCTGGTCGGGTAGGGCTGACACAGAGAGACAGACAACCATTGAAAAATTGATGAAAATAGAAATGTATAAATAATAATATAGTAAATATAATATAAATGTTTAAAATATCATGTCACATTTCACCTCCGACCTCATGTTTACATTTCACATCTGCCTTTTGTTCAAATTGACCCCAAAATGCATTATGTCTTCAAAGAACGTATCGAGTCTTTAAGTCTGACGTCATTCGCTGTTTCCGGATCCAAACTCCGCTTCAGGTCCCAAAAGCCATGTCTCAATATGCGTACTTGTGTGTACTTCTCTTGGACTCGTTATACCAATTCAAAGTACGCATCAAGCCGAGAACGCGAAAAATTCCCGGATGTGTTCTCGCTCTGCTGTTTTATCGAGCATGTGGTGACTTGTGTGGACTTGGTACAGCTAAATATCCCAGAATTCATTTCGTCCAAAACTCAAATGCAGCAATGGTGGAGAACCGCAGCAAAAAACTTTTAAATATTACTCTTTCTGGGTCACAAAATAAACTTTTAAGATATTTTCAGGCGAGTATGTAGCTGTGTAAACTTCAAATATCTGCTCGAATTATCAAGACATCACATATTTGCAAACGTGCTCCAATGTTTTCAGAGACGTCTGTTACTCACGAGCTTGATAGCTGACCGGGAGGTCGAGGGTCACTCTAGCCCGACGAGAACCGCGCAGCATTTTCAACCCCCCCCCCGTGGTCTTTTTCTGCTCATGTTACGATATATAAGTCTCTTAGATAACTTATACAGAACGAGATACAAAAAATTAAAACATGTTAAAAACACAATAGCCTTAATAAACACAGAGTAGTTTGGACCCGGAATTAGGGCTCATACATCATTACTCAAAAGACCAAACTGTCAAGAGAAAGAGAATGAGTGGCCTAGTTAGTCAAAAATATACTGTAGAATATTGTTATATAATAATCTCAGGTTATTTAGAATCAATCCCTATATATCCACTTTCTGCCCGGTGTCTGTATAATCAAAGAAAACATCCGTTATTCTCCCCTTATTTGGTTTTATTGCACTATACACTTCTTAACGTACATTTAAAAAAAACACAGAAAACATTAATATATACAAAGTACAACACTAGTTCAATACTAGTAAAAGTAAATAGCACCTAGAGTGTGAGCTGCCATGGTGGAAGTTTGTGCTCTCAGAGTGCTTTTTGTTTCAAGAGTCAACTTTGTGATGTAGCACTGGTAAAGGTTTCAAACACAGAGGTGTAGCTGTGTCCTTCATCGGGTCACATTGATGTAAACAGAATCAGAGAGTGGCTTTAGTGGGATTTAGCTAAGTTTAAAGCCTCTGTCTTGCTAATGCACTTGGTTTGGAGTTGCTGAGGACTGATGTTGAGAGGTTTGAACATGCACCACTTCCAAAATTAAGAGTAAATAATGCTGCCTTGTCTGCAATTACTAAAGGCTTGAGGACAATCCTCTCCATTCTGTTTATTCTCCTGAAAAAAATATCGAACTTTGAGACAAGCAGAGTATTAAACATTTGATATGAGAGGATTGTGCCTATAACTGGTATAAAATCCCTGGGCTGTCATCAGTAGAATTTAGATGCCTGGTGTTGCTGGAAGTAATAGAGATAAATGTGCCATGGCTGAAAATCTATCTTGTTTCTTCCCTCAGAGTCAGTGCCTTGCCCCGTGAGCCAAGATAAAATATCTCCTGTTATGCTAGTTCACACACAAATCCAGACAAGGGTGTTTTGTCATCTTTTTCACCATTTTTCAGTTAATAATGAGAAGCTGTGCACAGTTGTCAGGCAGGACAAGACTCAGGCTTTCTTCCCTTTTAGAAACACAAAAAAACTACCAGTCTGGTCACGTAAGATTTGCAAAAACCTTCATTTTTTTGTACAGGTGAATTGGTCATAGTTTCCTGGAATAATTATTTATCTTCTATGCCAGTCCACATGTTGTTAAAGATGGGCTAAAAAGATGTCTGAAATATCTTCTAATAATGAAAATAACATTGAATAAATTCCAAAAAGCAGTGAGAAACATGCAGTGCTGGACTGTTACATGTGGAGCTCTTCCGTTTGGACTAATGGCTTTTGTCCACTGCTCACAATCAAAGTTCAGCAAATTAGTGCTGCCTCTAGATAGGCTGTCCACGAGGATGCGCGTGTCTATAAATTTGACATTAAATCCATGGTTGATGTGTGTCTCCCAGATAAATGAGCTTGCGTTTCAATTCTTTTATTTTTCTGTGCATGTGTAATTTATCTATGTTGGGGTCTTTGGTCTCCCAATGGAGTGCAACATGAAGAAACGCCCACTCATTGTCATTCAGAGCTGCCAAGACGTGCACCCCATTTGACTTCTTATCTGAATAACATGATCAAAGATGGCCAATTTGCAGATGTATTATGTGTGTGACTGCCTTGTGTCTTGACCCTGATCCTCTAAGGAATGGCTTGTGCTCGCCCTGTCCTTTCCATGCTCGTCCGACGCTTCACTAAGGGTCTCGGGAAAAAGCGTTCCTCTGGCAGCGTGTGTGTATGAATATGTGTGTGTTGTTTGTGTGCAACACGAGTGATGGATTGGGGTCATTTTGGGTTACAGGGTTGTGATTTTGCTGCTAAGACAAACAGCTGCGCTCATGTCTGGGGCAGGTGTTTCATAGCGACTGCAGACACACTGAAATAAGTCAAATCGATAGACCCCCTTTCTGCATATTTGTGTGTTTGATTATATGTGTAAATTGCTGTTTAGATGTGTTTCTCCTCTATTTAATGACCTCCTTACTCAGCTAATACTCAGCCAATCATTTTGTTTCTGTGTTTTCCCATGCACATAAATGTATGGGATTTTTTTTTTTTATATATGCATATATTATTAATGATACCAGAGGCGCTTCACATTTGCCTCACACTTTACAACCTCTCTCCCTATATTGTGTTTACACTTACCTGGCCATAAACTGTAGAATGCCTTATATCTTTGTAGTTTGCTATGGCTCACCTACACCATAGTCCATTTTCTCCCCATAAATGGACCATAGAGAAGTGCCCATTCTATCACTTTAATACACTGAGAGCAAAGGCACTTTTCCCACAATAGTTTTGGTGTATAGATTATCCACCCTTCGTTGATTTCTGAGCTTTCTGAGAGCCCTAAGGTCTGCTTCAGTTTCCCAGTGTGTGCTGCGTTCACTGTGAGGCTCTTTCTCACGCTCAGCCAACTTTATGTATTCAGCCATAGATATAAACACTGCTCCCCTGAGTAAAGACTCTCTTTCTATTGTCTTGCTCTTTTATTTTCGACATTCTCATCCTTAGCATTCACTCTTACTCTTCATGTGCTGTTTTGTTTGCTGGCCAACTGTCCTACATCATTTCTACGAATTCTACACAAGTCGTCATTTGATTCTGATCCAACAAAAGTTCCTCATGAGTGCACACCAAAGAGAGACGTGGTAGAGGACGTACAGCATCATTAATAGCTGTAGACCGCTAAAGAAAATTAAAGGAAGATTTTAAGAATGCAAAATGGAGCTCTATACTGATGTATATTGTGTTATTAGGAATGGAAGGATGCCACATTATTTGATGGAACTGAAAATTAGTAACCTACAGAAGCTGAATTTAAAGACAAAGTGAAAACTGATGCACCAGGATAGTCTATTTTGCAGAAAGTTTATTAGTTTGTATGGACCCGATATGCTTGTATGAATAACAACTTTGGGGCAGGCTACTAATGAGATGGTGGGGATCTCATCCCAGATCTGGAGCAGGGCATCACTGAGCTCCTGGACAGTGTGAGGTGCAACCTGGCAGGGTCAGAGGGACCGAAACATAATGTCCCAGAGGTGTTCTATTTGATTTAGGTCAGGTAAGTGTAGGGGCCAGTCAGTAGTTTTACTTCCTTTACCCTCCCACAACTGTGTGCATATGCTCATCACATGAGGCCGGAAATTGTCGTGCACCAGGAGAAACCCAAGACCAACTGCACCAGCGGCCACCCTCATGAAGTCTGTTTGTGATTGTTTGGTCAGGGACATTCACGCCGGTGGCCTACTGGACGTCATTTTGTAGTTCTTTCCAGTGCTCATCCTGTTTCTCTCTACACAAAGGAGCAGATATCAGAGCTGCTGATGGGTTAAGAAGCGTCTACACTGCTGTCCAGCTCTGCTAGAGTAAATGCCTGTCTCCCAAAGTCTCCTCCTCCTCCATGCTCTTCAGACTGTGCTGGGAGACCTTCTGGCAATAGCACATATCATTAAAACAAAGGTAGCACCACAATAACGTCCAAAAATCGTTACCAAAACACAAATTATGCAATGACATACATTTCAGAGGGGATCGGCAGATACTTCTTGTAAGAAACAGCAAACAGAAGTACATCAGCTGTATGTATTGGTCTCATACCTGACAAAAATATATTATCTAAGGAAAATGGACTTCAGTTGGTAATCTGTTCATAAGCAGTCGCACACTTTATTTTTTAATATGGGTAAAGAAGCAAAACTCCCTTTTAAATTGAGGCTTATTCTGTCTTGAGATGAAGGAAACCAGGATTTTATCTAATACATTTGAGCATCTGGCTGTCCAACACAATTCAGATCGCCAAGGTTTCCGGGGCAACATATAAATCATGGTGCTTTGTTAATAATTCCACAGCCACAGGCCGATCTGCGCTATCACCTCATTTGCTAGGTGAACTTTTCACATCGTGTGCTTTTAACCGGTGTACGTGTCACATGTTGACACCGTAGTGGATGCATAGCTGGTATTTTTACTGACAGTGTAAGAAGACATTGGTTCCATCAAGCAATTTAATGCAACATCACATTCCTACCCAAAGCTGTGGCTACTAAAACATGTCTAGGCAAAAAGAAATGTATCATGTCAATCCTCAAATAATTGTGAAAAACTCTGCTGTCGCTCAGCTCCACAACATTCCAACAAGGGAGCTGTCATGCTGTGTCCCACAATAAATTTACTGTTTTTTTCCAGCAAAGTTTGTGCTGTGTTGTGGCTGAAATGCATGCTGCATATAAATGTTGTTTTTCCTCCTCACTTTGAATTGTTCTTTGGTATTATGGTGAAAATCCATTCAAATCAGCAGGCTTCTCTTTGGTTTAGTCTTGGTACTGTTTGATAGCGTAATAGACTGTGTTTACTGCTTTATACCACAAAGAACACGTTTTTAAAAAATCACACACACACACACGTAAAAACAAACAAAAAAAAACTTCAATCTGCACTTAAATCCGAAGTGGAAAAGCTCAGGATGAACTCATGTCCAAAACTTATAATGAATAAATTTTCATTCACTAGTTATTTTCCCACAATCTGCCTCTTTCTTTAGCTTCACCTGCTCATCGCATAAATACTGAATGTGAATCAGCAGCGAGAGGTCAGCACAGAGCGAAATCTTGTTACGCACAGAGCAGACAATGAAGTCTTTCAACGTGAGCGTTCAACTTGAAAAGAGCATTAAAGCCACATCACTGTACTTAGTAGCTCTGGAAGGGCAAATGTTTTTACTCGCACATAATCACTGAATGTGATTTCTAGCTTGTAGTTATTCAGTGTGTGGAGGAGTGTGTTTGTGTTCTTCTGTTCAAAAAAGCCAACAATGAATGGGCCAAATCTCACTGCCCTGTGAGCCAGACCAGCAATCAGACCATCCTAGACCTCTTTTGGGCATCCTGTTGCCTACCCATGCTAAACCAGTCTTAGCTGGTCCTGACCAAACCTTTCCACCAGCACAGCTCACAGTGTGTTTAGTTTCCCACCCTGGCATACAACAAAAATGAAAAAGACATGCTTTTTGCAATATGATTTAATATACAAAACATTTCAAGGGTGTAAATACGGCCAACCTGTTCGTAATTACGAAGTACGGCCCTCGACACTAAGCTTCTTTTGCCAGAACTCTGACGATTACGAGGCGGTACATAGCAGATTCTCTTTTAAGCATTTAGACAACAGTTTACAGACAGAAATAGCAGAATCTGTATGTATTCTACACATTACATGGCTTCATATTGAATATCATTAGACAAGTGGCTGTGCAAAGCATTTAAATCTTTACTTTTAGAATTTCTGCTGCTGTTAGAGCAGAGTCTGCAGAGTCTGAATATAGTACGTTCTGTAGAGTCGATTGATATAAGTTGTCCCATTACCAGTAAAATTGTTTTGGTTTTGTGCTTTTGGTTTTCGTCTCAGTACGTTCTTTACAACCACTTTCACTGACCAACAGCGACCTCCTGCAGCCACTTGTCATCCAGTCAGGAATGCACGTTTGTTCCTACCAACCAGTGGTTACCATGGACTTGGTGACCAGTCAGTAGATCCTCACAACTAGCTGAATACAAATTTTCCTTTAGCAACTGGTGATCGAGAACGACTGCTCTCTAGGCCAGTGTCCTATACGTGTAAGGTTAGGGAGGAGAGGCAATGTGTGCTATTGCGATAAATGAAGTTCAACCAGAGCACCACCCAGGGCTCATGCTCACCACGCCTAATCTGGGGTTGGCTCTAGCATGTCCTTCTGAAAACGACAAACTACTTTAAACTTAAAATGCTGTGCTCTGCTAAAAATAGCCAAGCAGCGCATGCTTTGAGGCACCTGCTTTTCATTTTCTTTGCGGCTTCTTCATATTTACTTTAATGTAATACACAGCAGTTTGATGAATTCATAATACTGTGAACAGGCTCTGTTTGTAGCTCTGAAACTGTTACTGTTCATGGTCTTTAACTATAAAGCCCTTCTTCTTTGACCTCCTAATCTCTAAACCCTCCTCTTCCCCTGCAGGTGAGTTGGAAAGCACATGTTTTGCCTATGACATAAAAGTCACGAGCAGCAGCTGCTTCAGGCTGGGTGTTCGATGTTTTGGATGAGGTGGTGCCGAGGCCCGGACTGACACAGTTAACATATCAAGAAGTGAAATGCTTGACTGTTGTTTGCTATATCCTGAGTAGATTTACAGACCAGTAAATAATTACAGGACACTGAAGGCATGTGGGATACAACAAATAATGAGTTTACACAAAAGCACGCTCATAGCGCTAAATTCTTTTCAAGAATCAGCCATATACGTGAGTTGTACACATCATATGAGCTCATTTGACTTTGTCAAGTCCTTGCTCAGTATTAAATAAGACATTATGCATCCTCCCCCAGTCTCAGGAGAGTGCAGGAGAGTGGACCGAGGACTGACTAACTCACTAACACCCTTATCATGCAAAGGTAATAGTGCTGTAGCTGCACAGTGGAAGCGACATCAGAGTGCTCATACTCTATGTATACAGCTGGTACCCCTTGCCATGTACACTCATCTGAAAATTAAACCTCCATTTGCAGAGTGAAAATGAATTTCAGTGCTTCTCTGCAAGTGAGTCAGCACAAATCAAGCTAGCCATGCATGCCGCGAATGTTCATAACCCAAGAAGATCCCCAGTCTGAGGTCAAGTGGATGCACTAACACGGCTCATTCTGACAAGCTTGTGCCTGGCATTTCCCAACAAATGAAACAGGAAACCTTCGACACTCTATTCAAAAATGCTTATATTTACAACGAGAAGAAGAACTATTTTTTAATGTGCTTATGTGCCAAAACGCTTGATTTCATTTTGTGATGTTGTTCATTCGAATGCACTCAAAATGCTCTAGTACTAAACTTAACCGTGTGTTTGTGTGTGTTTGCAGTGAGTTAACAGATAATTGGTGTGCTGTGGCCTGACTAGTTGGACCTGTTTCAGGAGGAAACACTTTCTATACATAAGGAGATTCAGAAAAGCTCCTCACCACCTAAAAAGCTCATCTGGGTATTATCCTGACATTATTCAATATTTTAACCTTTCTTAACGTTTGAGTTATATAGTGTCTGTTATCAATTTAATCCTAGTATCTGCAGTTGATATAAAGTGACAGAAATTTTGCTTGTCATTAGAAAGTGATCAGAGGAAAACTATGTTCTGCTATACATGTTTTAGGAGAATACTGAGGTCATAAATGAGCAACGTGATTATAGTTAAAAGAATACATTTTGCACTTTTCTTCATTTTCTGTCATATGTTTACTTTTGCAGTGGTGGCTGCTCATATTAAGCATGGCCGAGCCAAAGGCTGGGGCTTCAGACTGGTCTCAAAGCTTCATTCCAGACAGTTCACAGAGTATCATGTGTATAATATGAGCACGAGTATCTCCATCACCGTCATCTTGTGCACACAGCCCTGGCTATTAGCTTAAAAGTGAGGACCTACAATGACTTGCTTCAGACAGCGGATTAACTGTGGAGCTGTATAAAGGGCCAGTATGAGATAAATAATGTTTTTTTTTGTGTGTGTGTGTGCTGTGATTCATGGAAAGTCACTCTAGTAGAGTCCAAGAATGAGAAATATGGAGTCCAAAATGAGCACAATAATTCCTCTTTAACCTTCCATGAATACACAAAAAGGATTTCTCATAAAAATGCTTTGCCATCCTTGCAAAAAAAAAAAAAAGAAAAGTCTGGATCATTTCAAGTGCCTGGACTAAATTTATAATACTGGCCCCCTTAAGAATACCAAAGCAAAGCTGTGTGTGAAGCAGCATCTGTTTGTGCTCGTGTTCGATAAACAAGTGGGACAACTTGATTAGGTCTAGTTTATTGTGAAGACGTGGGCCTAATGAGAAATATTGGTTTCAGTGTGCTAAACAGAAACAATGGCATTATAAAATGAGAGCCAAGTGTTATATACAAGGAAAGATCATTTGGTAAAGATCACACTGAATTATACGTTTAGCATTCTACATTAGCATTTATCATCGTAGTTCTCAACTTTGCGAGCTCGGGCGCTTTTGCAGAGCGTATAGAAAACAGATGAAATCCAAACAGATTTGGACGTATATGGTATTCATGCTTTGAACTGTATGTAAGTCATCGATTTGTCAGGAAATGTGTGGCTCTGACCTCACTGCGCTGTTTTCGAGCCCAGCCGGGGGACGCGAGTACATGAGCGGCTGAGACTCCTGGAGAACGAACCAGATAGAGTTGCAGTGCCTTGTCCTCCACCGCTCCGTTTCACATAATATTTCTGTCTTCCCCACCTGAGAATTTACATTCTCATTGCAGTCTCTTCCCCATCTCCTCATTTCAAACGATCCCTTTCACTTAGTCAGTCACTCTCTCACACTCGCCGGTATTTGTTCTGGCTGCTTGGCTGTCATCATTTTGTCATCTGCATATTTGACCTTATG
>VURO01000172.1:0-23722 GCA_015108175.1 Pelvicachromis taeniatus | reverse complement strand
AAAAAAAAGGCGAAGGAGAAAAAGAAAAAAAAAAAAAAAAAGCTGAGTAGCAGTGGAGGCAGATTGGCTCGAGTCCAAGCTGTGATGCATAGGCTGTTTGGGGTGAATCAAGTGTCAGACCTCACAAAGGTCATAAAATGGAAAGATGGATGCAGTGCTGACTTTCAGCACAGTGCTCAGTTATGGCCAGAGGGGAAATACGTGGATGCGTGTACAGTATGTGTATATGTCAGTTAGAGCATGTGTGCTTAAGTGCAAGTATGTCAATATGTTTGTCTTTTCCTCTACGCTCGTTTAACGGTTCATCAGGGAGCAACAGGCTTTAACTGTTAGAATGCCAAATATATTGGAGATGACAGGCACACAAACACACACTGAAACACACCTACACACACACACTACACGAATGTCGTGCACACTGTAGAGCTTCCTTACATGGGCTGATGTTGGCCTGTAGTTCAAAAACAATAATAAAAGCCTCGGGATGAGTTGCCAGGGGGGCAGCTGGAGCCGCAGCAGGTTGAGCATGCCTAATGAAAACTTAATGCTCATTGGCAGGGATTGCCACTGCGCTCCTCTCCAAGGATTTAAGATCAGGCCGACATCAAGCCAATGTCAAGATCCGTGGAGCCCAAAGTCAAAAGCCTGGCGTAGTATCTCTGCATTTCTAGGTACATGGACGGAGAGGGAGAGCGTGAGAGAGAGGGAAAAAGCAAACAAGATCTTAACTGGCACAGAATGGTTGCCCTCCTTCCTGACCAACAAAATTCCTTTCAGGGGCTTATTCTGCACGCAGTACCTTATCCCCATGAAAGCTATAAAATCCAGAGATTGGCACATGGATCTGGAATTTCAAGTGAGAGGGAAATTACTCTCTCCTCAGGAATTAGGTGCAACGGTGCCGCAAGAGAGGGAGATCGGGAGGTTGGAAACATACTGTCTAGAGACATGGATGAAATTGGAAGAGTCGGGAACGGGAAATGGCAGCCTGTTGAATCTCAGTGGGAAGCACACTCTCTGGATTCCCGTAGCCTAAGCAGGAGAATGGTGGATGTATGTGGTGTGATCCCGTCTGGATAAGACCCGCCTGCAGTAATTCAAACCAGAGTGTGAGACGCAAGATGTGGAGTACTTTTGTTATATTTGAGACATTAGAGTCATAATCTCCCAATGGAATGAGCTCCTTCTGATCTCCACAACTGTAACAAGATGCAAAGAGGGAAGGAGAAGGGAACGAGGGAATGGAGAGGGAGAGAAACATTCCTTGTGCTTTCCAATCTCCTCTCCGCTTCTTCTTCCCTGTTCACACACAGGAACAGAAGGTCAAGATAATAGCTGATTATTACAGTATGTCTGTCTGGATTTTTAGCCAGATCAGTAAAAACCTGCTCACGGATGGCATTATTGTTCTGATATACATTATTACACTTACAAAGCATATAGTTAGGGCTGAGATCAGGTGACGCTGAATCCTCCCTTTATCATGCTGCAATAGGTGTAGGCTGCTGGGGGATTCCCACGATGCCCTGAGTGTTTCTTCTTCACTCACCATCCACACCACTCTCCATTTAGTCATTAGTTATTATTAATCTCTGGCTCTCTTCCACAGCATGTCTTTTGTCCCGTCTCCCTGAGCCTACATCTGCTGGAGGTTTCTTCCTGTTAAAAGAGAGTTTTTCCTTCCTACTGTCGCCAAGTGCTTGTTCATAGGGGCACATTTAATTGTGGGGCTTTCTCTGAATTATTGTATGGTCTTTACTTTGTGTTGTGATTTGCTGCTATATAAATGTAATTGAATTGAACTGAATTACTACAATAGTTGGACACAAAAACCTCTGTATGAGCATATAGGTTTTCTATTGCTCACATTATTATTTAAAACATATATTTATTGAAACATCTTCTACGCACATGCATTGAGCTTACCCTTTGTTGTGCAGTCATGTCTGCAGCTGTAGTCGGCAGAACTGCAGTTACCAAACTGGCACAGCTCAATAAAGTAAAGGAAGACAGATTAAGATGGTAAGATATTAAGTATTAGAAAAGTGTGTGCATTGTTGGATGTAATCGTACACTCCAGTGAACAATCTGACTGCTTTGAGGAATGACAGGGATGAGCACTTCCACAGATGTATTCCAAGAATGAGGGTTCTACCAGCTGTGCAGAGCGCAGTCCAAAAAAAATCAGGATGATGCCGATGATACATTTTCCAAGTGTCATTAAGGATTCTGTGTCTTTTCTCTGCTACTCCAAGAGGTCTGTAAGAGACTGAGCCAACTAAGTCTGTGGCCGTATCTAATGAGTTGGCTCTTTCTCTCTTTCCCTCACTGTTTGAGTAATCTTCCGGGGTGATGGGTGAGCCTCGCAGAGAAAATGGACTATGTGTCGTTTAAACCTGATCCTCTAACACTGAATTAGAAATCTGCTCAGCCCACAGCAAAGGTAGCTCATAGAATTATATTCACACTGTATTGTAGTGAAGAAATAGAACCTTTTATTTGTTTTTTATTGGCAGTGGGCTTCAGTGTCTGCTGCTAGACTCAACACAAACTCCAAAAACACAGTTTGGGTTTTTTGTTTTTTTTTGTGATAGACTTTGTGAAGTCCTGCTTTGAGGTCTCAACTTTAGCTGTATTGCTGTCGCTATAATGATTTGGTTGGAGCCTGAATTGACAATATTTGGATGAGATGGTGGCGCGCTAATCAGCTAAAGTTAGCAAACTTGGTTAGCGAGCAGCATCCAAATTTCACTCGCCAAAAGTGGGTGCAGATTTCTTGGATGAGCTGTTAGTACAATTAACCACGAAGCGAGCCAATTAATACATCCTCATAAAAGCATTTCAGTAAGGCGAGATCATTTGAAAGAACTGAATTTAATTTGTTGAAGTACGGAATTTCAGTAATAAATTATTTGGCAGTTAGACTCTGCTTGCACACCCGAGCAGAGCTGAGCCCAACTACAGACAGGAAGCAGGTGGTGGCAGAGATCAAGCAGGAGTTGGGCAAGGAAATGACCGGGACACAGTGAAGAAGACAGAAGTGAGTTTGACAAAATGAGAAAGAAGTGATGTAAAGTGTAGACTAGCAGCATGAAAGCCCAGGAATGATTGAATACAGATCTTCCTCACTGAGTTATAGAGTCTCATTAAAGAAGTCGTCAGCACCACAAATGCGGGGAACAAGATCAATTTGATTATCTTGAATTAGCTGAGCCGACACACAGTCACATCCAGCTGTTGGTCAAGTGGCCAAGCCCATAACTGTGCTATCTTTCATCCACAGTAAAAACATCTTTAAGTCTGCTCTAAACTCATGCATGTTGACGTGGGAGTGTATGAAGATTGCCTTTACATCATCTGGATCGAGTTTTAGAATAAGGGTTGTCATCCAACTCTTCTTTTCTTTTTTTGTTTTACTATATTAACTTTAAAGAAAGAGTTATCAATCCATCCATTTTCTTCACATTTTACAATTGAGCTTTGCAAGAGGGGCTGGAGCCAATCCCAGCTGCTATAGGTGTCCAGCGTGTCGCAGGGCTAACACAGAGGCAGACCACCATTCACACACACACCTACAGGCAGTTTATCATAACGCAGCTAACTGTATGTTTCTGGACTGTGGGAGGAAGCCAGAGTCCCCGGAGACACAGACACAGGGAGAACATGCAAACTCCACACAGAAATAACATTAAACCATCATTATAAAGCTGTAAACGGATGAATAACTATTATTAAGATTAAAGTGCTCCAGAATAAATACATTTTCACCTTGCACTTGAAAGGAACTCGGAAAATGTCGAATTAGTCTAATTGAACTTATAATGATGCTATTTTTTTCATGCTATTTCTTTCACCAAACAAAGATTGTTTAATGACACGTTTCATGATGTCTAGGAGTTTAGGATGTCTTCGTCATCAAGAAGCATGGATGACAAAAAGGGAAGTGAACACTTCCTCGGGTGTTGGTTTTGGCCATCTATCCTCTAAATACTTAACTCAGGAAAGCATGAAATCATTTGGTTCCTGGTTTGTAAGATTATTATTATATAAACAGAGTTTGTGAAAGAGGGCAGACACACACAGACAGTCTGACACAACATGTGCACTGCTGTATTTTGAACTGTAGATATGATGCCAGACATGCTGACACATTATCATACACATAGTCCCCGCCGCAGGAAGGTTTTGCATAAGGAATGCAATATAACAATAGGCAATAAAGGCTTGTGGGGAAATCTTTATTTATCTTGCTCTGACATTTACTTCAGACGGGGGAGTTCTACCAATATTATTCTTTCTCAGACACAAACACGTACACATATACAAAGGGGAGAATTTCATATTTTCAGGCTGAACAAAGTCATCTATCTTCCCTGTGTGATGCCCCAGCTTTCTTACAGTTTCAAGGTCTGAGTCACATTGAGAATCCCGTGCAGACAGGGCAGCACCTTGCACATAGCATGACAGGATAGGAGAATAGCCATTTTGTCCTTGTCAAACCAATCAGAACACACGCAGGCAAAAGAATGTGCGCAGTAACTGGATTCAAATGGAGAATATCTTTTAACAGACAGCACACAGTAATGTCTAATAAAGTGAGACAGCATTAGAGGTGACAGAAAGCCTCCTGTGCAGGCCACGGTCAGGTATAAATCAAGACTGACGTGTGAGTCACGCCTTACTCGTGTTGTGTGATTGGAGCTTGCATTAAATAGAGACGCCATAGCACAGATCAGCGTGCAGCAATCTGGACAGGATAGGGCAACCTCAGCGTAGAGCAGAAGGAACTGGAAGCATCTTTACCTGGAAAAATTGGATGCTTGGGTTTTACTTTGCTTTAGTGGTTTAGAAAAAGAAGCGCAGGCTGAAAACACTGATGGAGGTTAGCGTTAATGTTAACTTCCATGTTATTAATAACTTTTCTGTCTGTTTGTGCGCTCTGTGGTGTGATTGAATCTGGCTCGGTGTTCTAAAGCCATTTTCGACTTCATGTTGACCTTTTCACCACATTTTTTGTTTGTTTTGTATAAGAACTTTTCCCCGGGGGTTTACGAGTAAGTAACAGTGAGCAGATCTCAGTTTCTCTGACTTTAGTATGACAGGAGCAGAGCTAAAGCACAAATGGATGGGGATGGTGGGTGAGGGGTAGTTTCCTGAATGGATCCAGGCCACTCTGCCTGCTTTTCCAGTGTTTTGATCACCGTGGTCTTCATCATGCAAATCAACTTGTACAATTACAGTAAATGCTTGGTAGCTTGAAGTACATTTGTTACAATTTTAATCAAACAATCCAGAGGTTTTTTTTTTTCTCCAGACCCCAAATTAACTTGTCTTCTTTGTTTTAAAAACAAACCAGCACTCGTAAAATATCTTTGTCTTCACTCGTTTTCATGAGCCGGGAGGTTGGAATTAAAATAAAACAGCTCATAACTGTCTATACCATTTTTCTTAGATATAAACATTCCTCTGTGGCTTTTAGAAACCTTTGAATGAAATCCAAGAAGAAAAACGTCTGTTTGTGTTTGCAACACCGGTGCTTTTGCTTGACTGTTTTTAATGTGTTCATTGAACAGAAACCAAACAGGTGACAAAGTACCGAAAGACGAAAAAATGGATCATATCCAGGCAGCTGCAATTATTTTAATACTTGGAACACATGTTTGATCAATCATTTCATATGATACCCCTTTACAGCGCTCAAACCATTTCTCTTTCCCCGTTTTATAGCTCCCTGGTGTACTCATGAAAAAATGCCTCATGACATTACTCCTGCATCTATACATCTATATGGTTTCTGTTTAAAAAGTGCTCTGACTGTTAGGTAATTCGGCTGATCTTTCAAAAACACACTAAAGAAACACGCTAATTATTTCTGGGTGTCTCTGGTGGCCTCCACTCCTCCTCATATTTCAATCTTTGGGATATTTCAAGAGTAATAACTAAGCATCTATCTTGTTGTAGCTACATTTTTAGTAGTGCAAAGTACTTAACGAAACAGTCAACAAGTGTGACTGTTATTCTTATTTTTTTTTTATTAGAATATTGTCAGTGTATCGACCTCCGCTGAGACAACAAATGTGACTATTGAGTTTGTGTATTTCTCTTAGCCTGTGTTTACATTATGAAGAGTCATTTCAAACAGCTATTTTCTGCTATGACGGGATGGGAATTCAGGTTAAATCATGGATGGTTTGATCAAATCTGGGGAATTGAAGAGAGTAAGCAAATGTGCCAGGCTCACAAATCGCATATATTCGCATGAATGTGAAAATATGGTTTCAAAAATTTCATGAGGCTGTATCCAGACAATCTAATCTGCAGTCTTTTCTGTCAGTTCTCCACTCCTTTCCCTTCAAAATATTCAATCAGTGACCTCTACGACCCCAGCAAAGCCTTTTTTTTAAAACTCTCATGTACTCTCATCTAAAAGCTTGGGCGTTACCCCTCTTTTTATGCCACTTCCTTTTTTCTCTTTTCATTGCTCGTCCACGCATCCTCCTATCCATTTTAACCAGTCCGTCTGTATATAAGAGGGTAGAAACCTACATCACCAAACTGAGCTCTGTGTGTTTGACAGCTCCCGCTGTCTGTCTTAATGAAAATGAAAGAAAAAGTTTAAGCTTGGGAAAAAGAAACGGTGCTACAGATACATTTTCTTTGGGCACTGGATGGTTTTATGCTCAGTTTCAATCCAATCCCTGTACCTTAATAGTTTCAGAGGAATGTTTTGTGTGTTTGTTAAGCCACTTAACGCCGACCTACAGTTCATGCAGCACAGTAACCTAACTCAGCATCTACACAGACAAAGAATTTTAATCCGGGTCTTGCTCGTTATTAGCAGCCTTTTGCAAAAATTTAATTTCCTATTTCTTTTGTTAAATCTACATAAAAAAAACAAAACATCAAATACAAACAGGCAGTACGTTTTGACACCAACAACATGATTTACAAAGAGCAATTCCCAAGTTAGCCTAAAAGCGTCACTAATGCCAGCTAACAGCAGCTAATGGCAGCAAAAAGAGCAACAGAATCATTCACATACACAACGGCTCACTTCAGTATTGCTTCACTGACTCATCAACTCATACATGAGTATGAGTATTCACAAAGTTTTACGGCCTCCTCCAGAGGGAAATAGATGCTATCACGCTGCACACTCATTGACACGGCAGTCTTATTAACAGCTGAGATAAACAGCAGACTGACAGCCTCCACTCAGATGAGTGATGGGTAAAGTTGTTTGTCCCACAGCAGCCTCCATAGGTAAGATTATGCACTTGAAGTGAGAGGTGTAAGAAAACATAATTCGGCTCTGCTGACATCTACTAATGAGATCTTACAAACTGTACCTTTAAGAAATAGGAAAAAAAAAAATTCAGTAAAGACTTGACAATGAGAGACGCCCCTTCTTTTGATCCGTCTATGGTTCACTGAAGCATCATCAGAGATGGTCTAACTGAACGCTGGTCTCACGAAATCATTCTTAAAAAAAGGTCAACACAATAACAGGCCTGAAAATCATTGTCAGCAAATCCAAATTTGAAACTTTTGGCTTAAATGATCATTATGAATGGAGGAGAGCGAGAACGTCTACAGCTATCTGTAAAGCATGATGGAGCCCCTGTCCTGGGACAGCATTTTAAACAGTGATGTTTGGAATGATGTCAAAATTGAGGGAATTACAAAAGCAGAACGGTACAGTCAGATTTCGATCCACCTTGGAGTACCATCTGGAAAGTGAATGATTAGCATCAATTACATTTTTTCAGCGTGATAATGATCCCACACACACTGCCAATGCAGTAAAAGCATACCTGGTTAGAAAAACACACAGTGAAGCACCATCATTCATTAACTGGCTTCTCCAGAGTCCAGACTTCAACATTTCGGAAACAATGTGGGATCATCTTTACACTGAACAGAACAAAAGACAACCAATATCTAAAAACAAGCTTAAAACGTCCTTCAAGAAGCCTGGATATCTATTCCTCAAGACTACTTAAAGAACTCACAGGAAATCTTACCTAAGAGAGTTCAGACTGTGCTGATAACCTCATATCACGTCAAAGCCTGTAATAGACACACCGGGGCACCTGCATGTGTGTCCATTTAACGTTGTGGACACAGTGGCATGCCTATTGTACATTTTGTTATGATAGTGGGAGGGTTTTGAAGACTCAAGTATCCCAAAAATCTTACTTACAAACAAATAAGTCAAATGTAAGAGGAGCAACTTAAACTAATTCCAAGCTACATGCGGTCCACATCACTTTAGTTTTTAGCAAAGTGAAAGTCTAACTATAACCCTGACTATGATCCCTGACACAGAGTACACAAGAGTTACATAAGTGTCAATCACTACATGTTAGCTTAATACTCTTAATCACACAAATACCAAAAAACACACATTAAAGTCTAAAAACAAGAAGTGAAATAATGATCATACTGCAACTATATTATGAATATTAGGTTAAACATTAACAATCCCATGATTCTTTGCACTCATCAGTGAAGAAGTTGCTTGTACTTAATTGATCAAGTTGAAATTATTAAATGAAACACATTTTCACAAGTACACTCATCAGTGTATGGGTACAGACAAACCTAAAGACAACTCAATGATATAAAGTGCTAAAGTGCTAGTCTGCTAATAATATAAATTAAGTCAAATGTAAATGCACAAATGTGTTGTTTGACTTTTTGGTGTGATTTTAATTCAGCCCTCAGAGAGGGGATGGTTTTGTTTTCCACTAACCACAGCTAGGACCTTTTTGTTCTCACTTACTTACATTATATATGCCAGTAGGGATTTTCAGTGTTCTCTTAATTTTTCAAGGCGTATATATGATTTATATATACAGCTCAAAAGACATTAATATAATAATTTCGGTACACATCCAAAAGTCTGTTTTTTTTAACCGTGATTCCTCGTGATACGTTTTGTCTCATTTTACTGTAATCCTCACAGAGGAGGAGATAAATCACTGCACTGACTGGTATAGATGACAACCAATGCAGGACACCTGCAGCTACAGCTTAAAACCCGAGAGTAACAAGAAACACACTTTTCTCGTTTTTCTCGTGAAAGTCACGTACTGTTGAACGACACATACTGACATTCTTTGACGAACCTGTCTCTTAATTTAAAAAAATAAGAGAAACAATAAATACAAGTATATCATTTAGATTTACGTATACATACATGCACACCTACGACAAACAACAAATGGAGATACAGGGAAAGCGACTGGAAAATTCTATCCATGTGTGTCTATCATGAGCTGCATGTGTCAGAGTGAAACAGGATGAGGTCCCCCATGGCAGCGAGGTCACTGCTGGCCAGTCCAGCTGTATTTTTGTTTGCTGTTCAATGAATTGAACTTTTATCTACTGTTATGTACAATGACAGGTATTTCAAAGGCTTGCTTAAAATGGAAAAACCAAAGGAAGCAGTCGGAGAATACATAGAGCATAAACAGACAACCTGACCATGAGAAAGACTAAGACTGGACTATTTATACACAAAGGTTCAAGCAATTCGCGAGGCAGGCAGTCACCAAGAAGGAAAAGGAACCAAGGCAGGACATAAAACCAAAGCAAGAAAGCATGAGAAAACTAACCTGATGAAGGAGAGACAAGAAACACACAGGAACCCGAACAAGACCAACAAATAACAGCAGCATGGCAATGACTACTGTTTTGTACTGTAGAGTCTCCACTCTGCTGGCTGTTTGAGGGCAGCGTCTTTTGAAATTTTATCAATTTCAACAGAAGCACACCGTTCACGCCGACCTCTGTGAGGATAGATCGTCTAATTTAGGGAGGGCAAGCATACTTAGCTGGGTTTCAGGTCCTCTGAAGGGCACCTGATTGTTGGCTGCTTTGAAGCTTCTAGTCCCTGAAATAGAAACACAGCTGCTGTTCCAAATTTAAGGAAAAAGGAAAGAAAAAAGCCCAAAAGAGTACAGCACACTGGTCCTGTAATCAAAGGATGCTGGATGTTTTCTGTTTAGTCTTTTTTCTTTAAAAAAAAATAAAAAATCTGCTCAATTAAAGGAACAAAGTTAATGGAATAATTTTTGTGTGTGGTACAAATCCCAATGGTGATGTGCTACATGAGGATCTGAAATAACAAAAGCGCAGCATGACAAAAGCATAAACGCATAAATAAGGCCTCATTGAGTCTGAAGGCTTTTTATTGATAACACACAAACTATTTGGTGCAAAAAAACCAAAAACCCCATGATGTCACATTGTGTATTTTGTCACACTCGAAATGTGAAAGAAATCTCTGAAATGCCAGTTCCGCTTTCGTCCATTCAGTATTGATTGCCTCAAACACTTGCGGTGGAAGTTGAAATCTGAGAAGTTTGAGAGTGATAGAGATTTGAATGAAAAAGAGCCCTCACTGCGTCAGTGTACGGAGCTATTCATGGAAAACAGTGGAGCGGTCAGAACCAATGACGGAGAGGACGTGTGAAGAAAGAGCACAATGGTGTTTGTGAGCACTTACGGCCCTGCCTGGATTAGCTGTGCTGAATTTACATACTATAGATCTCTGGATCTTAGTTTAAGGACAATACAAAAAAAAAAAAAAAATGTTTGTATGACTCTGTAGGACAGCTATCCGAGGAGAGCTTTCCACCACGGTTTGATGTTTTGAATGCTTTGAAGCGTGCGGCAGCCAGAGAAAAGAGAAAGTGCGAGAAAAGTAAAGAGCGAATGATGAGTTAGGCAGAGAGGTGACAGGTAAGCTAAAGCAAAGAATGCCGTCCTCGTGACCTCAGTGGAATCTATACACTCGAGTCTAATCACACGGTCTCTGCAAACATCAAAGCTCAGGAACAAACAGACACACAGGCATACTGTACATCCGCATTGCCGTATGGATTCGCGAAAGGCGTTATGTAAATTGTTGTTGTGTCAACAGACTTCTGCGTATGTGCGTGTGTACACACGGCAGCCTGCCTCAGCACTTTGGGTTTCACACCGATGTCGATAATGCTCTTTCATCGATAAAACTAATCTGATTTCTCCCATTGCACAAATGAAGTTTGCATTGTATTCCTCCTTGTTGTGCTTTGCGGTATTGATGCTATTATACACAACTGCATGATGGCACGAGTGCTAGTGTTTATTGCTTGTTTGCTTTTTTAATTTGGTTTTCTTGAATTCCTATTGCTAAACACTCTGTGGGTGGAGGTGAGTGCTTTTGAATACAAACAGCTAGCGCACGCTAACAAAACCAGTGCTGTCTTTAATGGACGGGGTGTTGTCCCAAAACAAATCCATTTTAAAGCAGTGTGACATAAAAAAATCATTAATATATATGGAGTAACACATAAAATATATCAGTGGTTATAACACATGTATCTTGACACTCAGTAAA
Organism: Pelvicachromis taeniatus; assembly: GCA_015108175.1. NCBI lineage: Eukaryota > Metazoa > Chordata > Actinopteri > Cichliformes > Cichlidae > Pelvicachromis > Pelvicachromis taeniatus. Next base: position 12,333 of record VURO01000172.1, on the reverse strand, counting down.
GTTAAAGTAATACATTAACTCAGCGAAATTAGTAGAATTTTTTACTTGCATTAGTAGATGCAAACAAAAATGCAAAAAGACAATATGAAGACATAATAATAGTAAAAATTTAATATAATACCTGTGTGGGGGTTGGATTTCTGACCCCTTGGCATGCTTAACTGTACTCTGTCCAAGTTCTACGAATGGCAGGCAAACACCTTGCATGCTACTTCTGCCACTGTGTGTGTGTGTGTGTGTGTGTGTGTGTGTGTGTGTGTGTGTGTGTGTGTGTGTGTGTGTGTGTGTGTGTGTGTGTGGGGACAGGTGAATGAGAAACACATTTTAAAGTGCATTGTGAATCTCTTAAGGTTCAAAGGTGTAATATAACAGCAGAGCATTTACCATTTAGAGCAGTTTTCAACATATGCCATGTAACAGTAACTTCGGCCTCTAGAAAAGGTCAAGATGTTCATTTATACTTGGGTGACTTGTGGCTTTCAAGCTGTGGATCCAGAGCGAGTGTGACTGTGTGAGGCATTTGTGACCACCTCTAATGTCTAAACCTGTGGTCTGTGTTCTGTGCAGTTACCGCCCCCCATCCAGATATGACCCGACCAAAGCATAAGGAAGTGCTCAGCTACTGTGCCGTCTCCCTCCATCTTCTTTTTTGGTTGAATTCGGTTTCAATAAAAGGGAAATTGGACACACACAAGCAGCAAACATGCTTTAATTTTAATAGAAATGTTTATCTTATACAGCTTTATATAAAAACATGCATTCTGATTATAGTTCTGTAATAACTATATGTTAGGAAGTACACAGCAACCTGTATTCATAAGCCTGAATTTGACAGCTACTGCTTGTTGGATAAAACAGAAAATTTGGATGTACTGTAAAAGCAAAACAATGAATTTTTGTTCTTGCACATGTGTCTATGCGTCTTACCTAGCCTGCTTCAAAGGCCCGAACATCAACTCAACAGTTGTATCAAATTTCCAGGCAAAAGATACACGTCCACACTGCCTAGCTTTCTGGCCACACATAAAAATGAAGCTCGCCTTTACAGCTCCATCACTTTGAGATGTTCTTTGAGCCCGGACTCGAAGAACATAGGCTATTGTGCTGTAATTGCATGTCTCTTTTCAGTTCAGTGACTTTCTGAAGCTTCTGTTCCCCATCTGTATCTCCATATCATTGGAGGTGTGTGGATTCACAAATCAAAATAATGATCCAAATTATGTTCTTTGAAAACAGAAATAGTGTCGCAGCTAACGGATACACAGGCTTCTCTTTGCTCTCGTTAACGACTTGGGCTGCTCGGTCTCCTGCCTCAGCTGAGATGGTATTAAAGTTGTGTTACATCCTGTCTGCTACCTTGTTAACTTGCAGGTGCTACAGACATGCACCTGCCTGTTTAGTTTGGCTTTGCAGCTACAACTTGATGGGCCAAAATTTACTAAGAACTACTGAAGGCCAGATTTGTCACATGGACCTTGATCTTGACACATACTTTCCCATCCCATACACTACACACAGAAACACTCAGATCTGTAGTAAATGTAACTGACATTAGGAAATATTGTTTTTCATTGTGTTGCAGTAATCTCTGTTTCCATCTTTTTCTGATTCTTCTTTCACTAGTTTTGCAGGGTCAAAAATGTTTTGGCTAGGATCATTGTCATTAATCGTAGTATGAGGCCATACCTGGACACAGGTAGGTCAGCTTCTCCAGAATGGCACATCAATGTGTGCCATTGCCTGGATCATGGAGGAATCTTCAGGAGGCAGGAAGTTACCCTAGGAGAGCTGGACAGGGCGGTAGAAGGTCCGTAACCCATCAGCAGCACCAGTATCTGTTTCTTTGTGCAAGGAGGAAGAGCTGGTAGAGCTACAAAATTACCTCCAGCAGGTGCAGTGGATCTTGGGTTCCTCCTGGTGCATGGCAATGCCTGGCCTTGTGTATGCAGACCTTTTTTAGGATACAGTAGGATAAAGGAATCAAGACCATTAACTGGCCCACACACTCGCCTGACCTAAGTCCAGTAGAACAGCTCTGGCACATTATGTTTCAGTCCTTTTCACGTCACCAGATTACACGTCAGTCTGTCCAGGAGCTCGCGACGCCCTGGTTCAGATCTGGGAGGAGATCCTCTAGGACACTGACTGTCATCGCATTAGATGCCCTGACATTCTCAGATATGCATACAAACAGTCGGGGCCATAAAATGACTGAGTATCATTTTGAATTTCTCCAATGAAATTTCAGGGGAAAGACTAGCCTGCTGCATAATTTTTCACTTTGACTTTCAGAATATTGTTGAATTAGCCCTCTGTAGGTTCAGAACTGATGCGTTTCCAAGTGTTTCTTAAATGTTTTGCATAAGATAATCTCTAATCTTTACTATTTAAAAGCTAGGAAGGAACCACGTTATTTCATATATTGCTTTAATGTTACTCAGTTGACAAACATTCAGTTACAATGAGGAGGTGGCACACTGAACCGCTTATTTGTATGCCACAGCTTAAACCAAAACAGCCCCAACACAGTTGAGCCAAAGCAAGACTTTTCCCTGGGAACTTGCTGCAAACCCTCTGCGGACATATCTACACGATCACATTGAAACCTAAACTGGAGAGCGTTATTGTCCCTTGGCCTACATCTGAGAAAGCTCAGCTGTTGGTTGCACATTCACTTTAAGTGTGAGCTGCCCCTCCAGACACTGGCAGAGCTTCATGAAAGCCTGAAGCGCTTGGAGACTCTTCAAGGACATCTGGCCAAACCACAGGCTCAGCTTTCTTTCATCCATGAGTTTCCCATGGAAACATATATACATAATGTCTGGTTATCTGGAATATAGATTCTAGATTTTGACAACATTCCCTTCACAGTTGCTGTGAACAGGCACCTTCCGTTGCGAGATTACTTACTGAAAGCAAATTAAAATGCCTGTCATACTTTGTGCTGCTGATCATTATAATTGTACAGGGACGCAGGGGAGGAGATTACTCATTTGCTCTTTGATAAAAAGAGAGATGTGGCTCAGGCCAGTAGCAAGAATTTGTTGTATAAACATAACATCATTTCACCTTCATGATAATCAGGGACAAGATTTTTGAAGGACTTTTTTCCCACTCTGAAGTGAAGTAATGAAATTTGTGTGGGCACACAGGCATCAAAACAGATGAGTGGAAATTTGGGTAAAAAAAAAAAAATGATTATCATTCTCATCATGATTTCAGTCCTGCAGCTTTCATCCCCGCAGGAACAGTTCTTATGAGGTGTTGATTGAGGTGTCTGTGTGGCTCAAGCAGGCGCTGACTGACAGCTACTTCATACTAGGGAACGCAGGAAGTTCAAGAACAGTCTCATCCTCTCCTCTTCCAGAGGAAGATCGAAGGTCGTATACTATGTCACTTGCTTGCGCTTTCTCTCTTTGACTTAGAAAGATACTGAGCAACCAGGGAGAGAATAATATAACTGTCTGTTGGCATAGATGCTGTGGAGGTTCAATGCTGCGACAACTCTGTTCCAAAAGATATTGCCTCAGTTGTTGTTATGATGGACACAGAGAGCAGATCAGTCCATATTTTCTATCATTTTTTGGAATTAACTAATGAAAAACGTGTTAAATTATGGCCAGAGGCTTGGGCTGGAGTACGGTGGCCCTAAGAGATCAAATGCAATGCAACTTAAGAAAGGACGAGCATATAGAAAAAAAACAGTGCACAAGCGCACAAAACACAATTGAAGTTGAATAAAACACAAAGGTGTTGCGAGGGAGTTGTTATGTTGTATGTTTTAATCCCAGGATTCCTCCCCTCATTCCCAGCCAGTCACAGCAGATGGCCGCCCCTCCCTCAGCCTGGTTCTGACAGAGGTTTCTTCCTGTTAAAAGGGAATTTTTCTTTCCCACTGTCACCAAGTTCTTAATCATAGGGGGCCATCTGATTGTTAGGGTTTCTCTGCATTATCGTGGGGTATCATATCTTACAATATATAGCGTCATGAGGTGACTGTTTTTGTCATTCGTTGTGTTTTGTGTGCTTTCCCAGCAACTTTCTATTTGCAGGTGTTTTCTTAAATTGCAGTCCAGCTGTCGTAGGACGTGAGGCGGGGTACTCGGCAGTATGTTACAGGGCTAACAGAGAGAGACAGACAACCCTATCACACACCTACAGTCAATTTAGAATCACCAAATAACATAACGAGTGACAAAACATTCAGAAGCACATTTTTTTAAATAACACTTTTCCGACACAAATAACTGAATTTTGCTGTTAAATTGACACAGCTTGCCAACACATGCGGGAGGTAATTGATAATTGCTAGCAACAGACGACAAATGTTGTTCAGTGTCGTGAACATCAGCTACTGTTGGTGTGTTCAGCTGCTATCAAGGGGAAGGGCTACGTGTCTGTTTGCAGTGCTGCTGTGCTGTGAAGTTGTGTGTCCGCTGAAGGCGGTGAAGACAGCAACGGTGGGATTGATATTGATGTTTTAGTGTCCGAGTGTCAGTTTCTTTTGACAACCCTATTGTGTGTACAGTATACACGTGTCAGGGGTTGTGTTATTTCTTACGGGCAGAGCCCGTCATATTTGCTAAAATTATACAAAGATTGAAGCTTTTATCTTGTAGTCAAAACTCTTAAGATAAATGTGTGAAATTTTATTGTCAATTAGTGCTCATAAAGATAACAAAACCTGTGTGTTTGTGTGTGTGTGAGTGTTTGTGTCCGTGTCCTGGCACAAACATGATCACACAGAAATTTTTCTAATCTTTTCTGAAGCACGGTTTTACAGCCTGAGTACTTGTGTGTTCGTGTGTGTTTATGTTTGTATTTGCATGTTCTGTGTCCGTCCATCTGTCCGTTCTCCCAGAAGACCAGATGACTCAGCTGGGCGTCTATCTTCATGTCTGACATGATGCGAGGGCTCAGCCTTGACTGGCCTAGCGGGTGGTCACGTCCCTGCACGGCTGAACAGCAGGCCGAGGCATCTTTCTCCACCTCCGGCCCTCCGCTCCCTTCGTTCTCCGTCTTCTGTCACTGTCCCTCGGTTTTACAATCTTTTCATCAAACTGTCAAGTGGATTAACAGAGAAAGGCGGAATTAACGAGTATTACACATATGGCGAAATGCTTTCAACTTATTTTTAACTGCTGCGTTCCGCGTGATACACAATTAATTTCCACAGCGATGTTTGGTTTGATCCGTACTGAACAAGACTTCCTTTTTAGTGTATATTTTGGATTTCCTTTACATAGAGGACATCTTCTTCAGCACTATAAGCTGTGAAAACCAGCATCTTACTGCTGCTCTGGCTGTCTCTCCCGCACTCTTTTCCTCTGTCCCTACTGAGCCATTACTGATCTATACGAGGCCTCATCAGAACCAATAGCCTGTATCTAATCTGTTCCTGCTCCTGGTGATTTCTGACTACACGGCTGCTTCCTTCGACAGTATAAGTGACGACTCTGACTGGAAGACACAACCATGACTGATCCCTTGTCCCATCATCATTCCTCCCCCTCTCCCCGTCTTTTTCTTTTTGCTGCTGTAATTTCTCATCTCTTTCTGAGCGCGCTCATCATTCCACCTCTCTCCTTCACCTCAGCCAAGCTTGTTTTTCCTCTTCCCCGCTCACCTCACATCCCCCCCGCCGCATCTTCCTTTGCCCGCCTTCCCCGTCTTCATCCCCACCTTGTTTTGCGAACAGCTGAATGTTTACTTCATGTCAGCCTCATCATCCATTCTGCCTTGGCCTCTGTTGGGAGGATTTGCTCTTCTCTTTCACATTTTATTTGTTCCCCTATTTGCCGTTTCCATTAAAGATGGAATTGAAATCTCCTGTGCCAACGCGCGCTCGCACACACGCGCGCAGAGGCATCACACTGCCACACACGGCGACTAACAAAACAACGCCATGCTGTGCCAAGGCATATGAAAGAGCACAAACCTCTCGTCCTACTTTTGCTTTACCTTCTTCTCATCCTTTCGCTTCACTTCTCACTCCCTCCCTCTCAGCCACCACCTCCTTCCTCCTTGTGCTTTAGTTGTTGCAAATGTGGTGAGAAACAAATCTGTGTGTGTGTGGGTTTTTTTTATTTATTTTGCTTTATTTTATTTTGTCCTTTTCCTCTTTTTCCATCTGGCAATTTTCAACACATTTAAAACCTCCGTACGCCACTTTTTTTTCACATATTCAACATCTTTTACTTCATCCTCACTGCTTCTTTCGCTCTTTCTAAGCCTCCCTTTTTGTGTATGCGCGACTCAAGCATTTTGACTAAGAAGAAACACAAACTGCTAAACCTAAAAAAAGGGCGCCTCCTGTCCTTTCTCCCCCTCCACAGAACGGCGTTCTGCTCCGACTCGTGCTGCCACTCCTGTGCGCCTTGAAGGCTGCCTCGTCTCCATCCGCAGAGTGACTTCCGAAACCCCTACGGACAGGGCGTGGGGAGCGTTTGGAGCATTGCAGAGGAAAACAAAGGCCGTCGTCGTCAGGTTAATGAGGCCAGGAGGAAGCTTTGTGCTGAGCTTCATCAGTATTCAACAGAGGTTTCCGTCTTTCACTCTCCCAATATTTTCCTAGTCATTTGGGTCAGCCACATTACTGTGCCTCTGTGAAGGGCGCTCGCACACACGCACACACACATACACAAAAGAAAAAGAGAGACTTTTCTGACAGTTTAATAGAAATACAGTCTCATCAAATGTTCACCTCTTTCCCTTTCTCTAATCATTAGCTATTTCCCCTGCTCTCTTTGTCTTTTATTCCTCTTGGTCACCCTGTCCCCCTCCCTTCTCTGACTCTCTGCTCTTTTCATTTGTACCCCCACATATAGCTCTTTCAATTAAGATAAAGTGGCTATTCATATATGTATTTTATTAACATCTGCAACATCTTATTGGTTATTCATTAGGACTCATCTCATGCCACCCACCAGTAGGAAGAACAGTAAAGTGCAGTAAAGAACCAGTAAAGAAGTGAGCCAGACATGAGCCGCAGGCGCAGGTGTCTGAGCTGGGACGTCGTCACTTAGTTGTGTGTAAGCACCGACTGTTAGTCCAGATTATGAGGGGACAGGACAGCTGGAAAATAAACACCTGATATTGCCTAAATCACTGCTTTCACATAACGCAGGGCCCTGATTTTGTTTGCTGTTTCTGGTCAAGCAGAAGGTTAAGGGGGTTATCTTTATCTGGTCTTTAAGTGATGTGAACCCTGCTTCTGGGTCCAAACTACTCTGCATTTATTAAAGCATTAACATGTTTTATCATGTTTTGTTTTAATGCTTTGTATCTTCCATCCATCCATTCGCATCCGCTTATCCTTTTCACAGTTGCGGGGGGCGCTGGAGCCTATCCCAGTTGTCTTGGGGCGAGAGGCGGGACAGGTCGCCAGTCTGTCGCATGGCTAACACGCATAGACAGAAAACCATACGCACTCACAGTCAATCTCACATTCACACCTATGGGCAATTTAGTGTTGCCAATCAACCTATCCCCATAAAGCTTTGTTCAGTATAAAGCTCAGTTTTTAAAACCTTACGATCGACTACAGTAACTACAGCCCAGCACATGCAGCAGTATATTAATTACTAACCTCATATTGCAAAAGGATTAGTGCTGTTTTTATGTTAATATTCTCTCATTTCCCTTTATTTTAATATTCTTACTCTGTAATATGCAACATCTGTTGATGTTTCGCTACAGGAAACTGAATTTCCTGGAGGAACCCACCAGGTCATTAATAAAGTTCTATCTAATCTAATCTAACAATTGGGAACCTATTATGGGAACCTTCTATTGAGTGGAAAAAAGTTAGCGTTCATCCTCCAGCTTCACTGTGCTAATGTGTTTATATCATGCTAACCATAGCTGTGTAGCTAGCTACCACATAGCACATCATTTACCGGCTAGCCCAACTTTAGTATCCCTACAAACGTCACTGCTGTTTAGTTTTCTGTCTTCATTTATGTCTGAAGTGATAGCAGAGCTGTACACTTTAATTTTTCAAAAGCCCCTCAGTCAGAACACGATATATTATGTTCAGGTGGAAACTAGCGAGCTAACTCCCTGCTAACTTCTAACTCTGTTAAACTTAACAAATTCTGTTTTCATTGATTCCCGGATGTTAAACTTAATCGTTTCCTGGTAGATCAGCCACAGTGATCATTTTATTAAAGATGATAGAATTTAGACAGTTTGTAACTGTCAGCGATGCCGCAGTGTACTTTTGACTTTGGGACCTGAAGCAAAGTTCTGACGCAGAAACGACTAATGACGTCAGACTTAAAGACCTTTATCAATCCCCTCTCTCTTTTTAAATTTTTACGTCGCCTCACAAATCTCACTTCCTGTTTCTCACGTCCTAAAACTGCAGTTCCGTGAATGGCCACTCACGCCAAAAGAATGTTCTCCCTTAACTTCCATTTACATTCTCATAAAAGAAAAGTAGTTTTGGTCTCTATGGTAAGTGTCCTCCCCTTTTTTTTTTGTGCAACTCACTCATTTAAATTGAATTAAGGCTTAAAATTATGCATGTCTGGTTTTGTCTTGTTCTGCATTCAGTTGTACTACAAGCCTGTAAGACAAATTAAAAAAGGGCCTGTTGAATTTGTTCTCTAAGCACATTTTGTTTAAGTCTGTAAAGTAGCCCAAATTAGCATCCCATTTCATATTACATTGAATGCTCACTTCTGGCTCCATAAAGCTAATTACAGCAGGTGATGGCTATGAAGCTTAAGTTGAGGCTTGAGTCTGTCAGATTTTATAAAATTTTGGTTCTGGGTTATTTATCCTGTTGGTGTTTGGTAGGTTTTAGGTATGATTCAACTTCAAACTGAAAAGTTTAGCATCTTCACACAGTTTGCATACATCCGATGCTTCCTCCACTTGACCTACTACGCCTTCACTTTCCCTGGTCACTTGTCTTCTATATTTACACCTCTCCTCCCAACTGTTTCCGCACATAAAACTCCTTAGCTAACATCCATAATCTTTCTTTTCTTCAGTCATCTTCCTCTCCCTCTCCTCACACAATGACAACATTTAAGCCAAACATCACACAGATAACCATCTCCACTCAAAATGTTCCAGCTCCACCGCTGTCTAATTACGTCTCTACTCTCACTGAGCACATTGTCACAGTGATCTGAAATGACTGGATTAGATTAACGTGGAAGAACTTTGAATGTATCACGTCATTTGGAGCTGACTGCGTTTCTGTGCACATGCAGTAAGGGTGGTACTTCCTTAAGTTGGCTTGTGATCGTTTTTTGCTTCTCCCTCGATGTTGCTGATTGGATTTTTAAAAAACATGCTTTAAACACACTTAGATCTACTGAAATCAGTACTTGCTGACTCTTTATGAAGCTGTAGGCGTTACATTGGTTATTTTTGGACTCCGTCTGCGTTTGTAGAGGGGCTCAGCGGTAAACTAGAGGCTTTGAAAAGAGAGGAGACCACACTTCAGCACAGTCTGCTTCTCCAAGATGATAAAAACACCAAGTTGGCTTCTAAAAAAAGGTTCTGGCATGGCACCAAGCGCTAACTATACTGAACTGTTATCCCGACATGACCCGACCTTACTTACACTCTGACGTCTAGAACAAGCAGAACAAGGTGCTTTTCCGCCAAAACAACAAACAAAAAACCAAACAAATTCCAAGTGGTATGTGACCAACATGTGTGACTCAGGCAAGGCAGCTTTTTATTTATGCCTTGTTTTCATGCATTCCTGGCTTTGTTTTTTACATTTTAAACTCAGGCTGTGGGCATAATTAGTGTGAGTGAACAGATGTCAGCCACTATGAACAGAGTCCAGTTGTTTTTGTCTTATCCAAACTTAGCATAGCTTTTGCTCTTTTCCCATCTCAGAACTTTCATGACACAATTAGATTTGTAACACTTCAGAATTCAGACTTTTCTGTCTTTGTTATGTTGACAACACCAGCTTGGCCTTTATGAGGAGTGAAGAATGTGCAACAGAGAGGATGGTGCAGTAGTATTGTTGAGATGTCTAGTTACCTCCTGAAATCAAGGCTACAGGTTCATTAAGGTCAGGTTCTCCATTTGCAACAACATGAAAGCAGTTTCTTCATTAACACTAAAAAAAAAAGGAATTGAATGAAATTGGTATGTTCTTGAGAGGCACTTTTACATCAACCTATTTGACCTATTGCCTTCTGTAGATTCCTCTTCGTGTTATTTTGTTATTCACAATGTAAGGGTAGATATAGAAGGTTGTTGACTTTTATTCCACCATGCTTTTTGTTCATCGGTTGATAGCAGAGCATTGAGCTCATGGCTTGTGGAATAATAACTGTGTTGGTTTGAAAGATGAGCTCTGTGTTGTACATACTGGTATTGAAACCTTGTAAAGATCTTAATGTATTGCTACAACCAAGCCAATTAGCTTTTTTCTCTTTTGTTTTTTGTTTATTATTTTTGACGTGACAGCACATATTCAGAAAACGTAGCAGATCTCAGGGTCAGTTCCAGTGTAACTTCAGGCACGCAGGTTTGAACACAGCATGTTCAGGATGTAATGCATTAATTACATGGGTCACTTAAATGTTTGTTTTATGCAAATAAAACCTAAATGCCAAAACAGCTCATTTGCTCTGTACAATGCAATCAAACTCTTTCATCGTGGCCTCTGTGGAAAGAATGGAGAATTACACTTTGTGTTTATAATGGATAGAAAGTTTGTAGACTCTTAGGGGACATCATTATAAGTATTTTTAGCTCCAGGTCCACAAGCTCTGCCTGCAATGTGTTTTACAGTGGAAGCTAAGACTTGTTATGGCCTTCTCTCAGGAAGTAGAATATTTGGTGCTATTATCACTAGCACCATTAAAATGACCAGTGCCACCAAAATAAACATCTTTGCACACGGTGCTGTGGGTCTGATCTTGGTCTGACTGCAAGATACAAAGTTTGACACATTGGATTTCTTCAACAAAGAAAGTCACATGATCAAATTGGTCATCTGTCCATGTTATGAGATGTAGCACTGAGAGGAATCAAAGAACCACCAGATTATGCAGTATTGTATCTTGGGTCTGAGTCACACAGGCCTCGTTGATAACGCCCAGGCAATATCTGGTCTCTAGAGAGAAAAGTGTATTACTTGTGTAGCACCCCTTACCACCACTCTATAAAGATCAGTCACCAGAATGACGGGGTGCTTGGGTTCGATTAAATGTACAGTAGGTACCATGCAAGTGTACCTGAATAGAAGTAACTCTCGGACCTATGTGGTGTGACACTGTCCTATTTTTTAATAACAATGACCCAGAGGTGCAAGTAACTTTTAGGCAAAAGGTCCGGCCCTGTTTTATTTACAGAAATCTAGCAACATAAATAATACATCCCCAGCCTCTCAAATAAACAACCAGTTAAATAAAACACTCAAACTAAACAGTTTAAATAATTTCCCCAACTAAAGATGAGCACTTCTTTAAAATGAAGCACCAAAGAAATCAACTGCCCTTAATAGTTTCCCCACACACACAGTAAAAGCAGGGAAAACACAGTTCCTCAGTTTTTAAACTAATAACGTGTAATTTCTTAATACAACGCTGACACGAAATTCACAACCGGAACGATGCTGAACGTTTTTAGCGGCCGCGCACACACACACACACACAAACCCCCACACAGTCACAGTCAAGTTTGCGTACTCACGCGACCTAGAACATGTGACGGAAAAAAAACAAAGACTCTGTTGCAGGCCTGTTTAAGGGAAAAACATTGAGAGCGTTGAAATCTCCGACATCCCAAAACATTGAGAGCGTTGAAATTCGCAGAGACCAGAACCTGAAGTGCTTTGGTCCGCCCGCTAGCCTAGCTGTGGCGACGCTCCGCTCCGCCTGCCTCTCCCTCTCCTGCTCTTCCTCTCCGTCCCAACTGCGTCCCTGCAGCTTCGAGTCCCAACCGATCCTATGCCCTTTTAACGAGTCTCGTCCCCGATTTTTGCGAGTCTCTTCTCCTGTTTTCGAGCCCGTTTCTCAGTATCAGAGTTTGACTAAACTCTTCCTTCCTCCCGATCGTCTCTACTTTCTTCTCCCCTCCGCTCCTCACTCACTCACTCTCGCGCCACACACACTGTCACCCAATCATCACTCACCAAAAACTCTGACGGTTTCAAAAGACCAATCATAAGACCAAAATACGCAACTCAAATCTCGCGAGATCCCATATGTTCTCGCCCTCACTAATATTTTGAGTAAATAGTACTTTTAGACTATTTATCTCCCTCTTTCCTAAGCCATAGTAAACAACCTTTGTGGCTGGATTAAATTAACCCTAAATGTACTTTTATTTACCCCATATTTACCACAG
>VURO01000169.1:0-18270 GCA_015108175.1 Pelvicachromis taeniatus | reverse complement strand
CTCATCACTTGGACAGCTCTTTCCAATCAGCCATCATCTATGACCAGGGGCATTTAAGCTGGATGCAGCGACCATCGAAGTGGGATTATTACACTGAACTGGAACTGTCGGCTAGCGAACGTGCTAACTGTGATTTTCTGGTCTTTTACTTCCTCTTGAGGAGAGTCGGGCGGAGAGAAGTTTCGGGGAGCACCATTTGTGCACTGGGCTACCACAGACAAGGAGACACTCGGGAGCAAAGGAGCAGCACAATTGGGAACTGCATTATTTGTGAACTGTTGGAATACGTTTTGGAGCACTGTAAGTAAACACACTGTCTTTTCACTTCAGTCTAAAAACTGAGCCTGGGTCTTATTTCCCTCTCACTTCCATGACAATTCCTCTTAGAAGGGAATAAGAGCCCGTCTGTTTTAAATGCCGGGCTGCCTGAATAATTTTTTGAATGAACACAGGGCTACTATTGGAAGATATATGGTAAATTCATCAATCCACACCTGTAGAATTTAGCAGAAAATACCAGAATATTTACAACAGATTCAAACTACTGTGGTAGCAACACAAGCTTTATTTTAAACTGTAGTCTGCAAAATTGACTATTAGTTACTTATTGACTGTGTTGCATTTGAAATACTGAAAATTGTCACTGGACTACTTTAATTCTCAAGAAATCTTTAAAAACAGAAGATTCTGAGGCAAGTTCTGAAGCCTCTGCACTCCTGTCCCATTGGACGCTTACAGACGATATCATACACCTTTGTAGATTGAAATTTCTTTTTAAAAGCCTGCATAACAAGGGTCAGAAAAGGAAGTGTGCAACAGGATCTAGCAATTATATCATCAAAACAGAGGCATATAAAAAGAAATCCCAGTGATGATAGGAATTAGTGCAGGACCACTGGAGTCTATGATGAAGATAAAATGAATGAAGACTTGCATGAGGTGACATGCAAGAGGTGAAGATGAGGATAAGGTGGGTTACACAAAGGAGTAGGAGATGAGCAGTGCGATTTAAAGTACACAGAGCAGAGGCTGATTGGTTTTAAGAAGGCGGGGAGAAAGATGATTAGACAACAGCAATGATGTTGGCATTTAGCTTCACAGCGTGGGAACGTGGAAGTGATTTAGTCTTCACAATTTAATGCTTAGGAACATTATTCTGAAAAATGTTCCACAATTTATAGACACATTGTGCAAATTGGCTAACCTCCGCCCAGCCTTACTCCTGAGAAACTCCGCCTAAGATTCTTTTTATGCCCATTAAATTTTCTGACCTGTTGCCAACATAAACTAATTAGTTGCAAAATGTTTCTTGAACTGTGAGTTGGGATAAATGATCATTTTTGTCTCCCTATTTCAACTTTTGAGATGTTTTGTTGCCAACAAATTAAAATGAGTTAATTTTTTTCATTAAAATGATATACTTTCAATAGAACATTGGAATATTAAAGAGTCTTTTTATAACTGTTACCAGTGAGAAATTATTGAAAAGGGTGGGGTATTTATAAAAGTTTCTATTTCTACATATATCTCTGTAAACATGCTTGCACGCTACAGTTATGGCTAAATGCTACGATCAGTCAAGCTTTAGGCGAATAAAAAAAGAGCTTGGCTAAAATAATCAAGAGGACATATGGCATCCAGTAACTGGAGTGAATTGCATATATTTTATCACCATGTTATATACGTAGCTTTCTATGGATTCAAGGAATGTAGCGAGAGTATGAAAAGTGCATAATGTTTAAGAAGTTTAGAGCTGAAACAGTCTTCTGTCTAATACTTGTCATACAGAAAAACAAACTTGTACTTTCATCTGTCAAGACAACACTTTATGCAATAAATTTTCTGTGTAGTAAGAAAGGCACTGCAATTCTCCATGGTGATTGTCTGAAAAAGCAGCTGAAAGGATAAACAAAAAGTAAATTAACAGCAAATGCAGTCTGCTTTAGCAGCAGTATGTTCAGCAGGAAGAAGAATTAATTATGAATGGTACAGAGTGCATATCTTCTTCAGCATAGGAATGAGCCTTTGCACTCGGTAGTAGTTCAGTGGGAATGCAGACACTAATTTAGTTTAGTAATTGAGAAATCAAGTCATACATTGACAGTTTGAGCATCTGAAAATGAATCAAAGCACTCAAGTGGAATACTTAATATTAGATATTACGAGAGAGAATGTGGATAAGAATCATATCCACATCCAGTTATATTTATTTTTGCTTATAATATTTGGTTGTAAATTCAAAGCATCTTCTGCCAGCATCAGTGACTGACTGAGAGTTTACATCTGCTTTGAAATATTCAGTATGTCTGACCCAGACTTCTCTAATGCATATATGAGATTGTTCTAAGGTAACTGAAAAAAAAAGTTAACTGTTAAGTCAACTGTGAAAAGACCAAGTCAAGTCTAGAGTTATCAAAACAAATCTGTGTCAGTGCCTAAACCATCTGTAGCTCACATCACTCAGAATAAGTCCTTCCCTGAGGCGTTCAAGAAAAGTTTAACTCATTTGAAGTAATGATGGGGTCCACAGCAGGACCCAATACAGACAGCTTCAATATTCAAAAGTTTAATTGAGTTAAAGCAAACAGACACTGGAGACAGTCTGAGTCATAAGGAGAGGAAAAGTAGGTTAGCGTTGGTTAATCCACTGGCAATAGTTCCACAGAACTGCTCCAAAGAGAGTTACTTAGAGTCTATTTCATTGCTTACTTGGTCAGTTTGGGAAGAAAGTGGAGTCATGAGAAGATGGAGAGGCAGATGAGTTGATGGGGTAAGTTTTCTGATGAAGACTAGAAGAAATGAAAATGTACCATCTCGATGGAGAAGCTTAAATAATGCTAGGAAGCAGCTTTTCAGCCACACAGGGAAAACTGGGAAACAAGGAAATGGAGATGTCAGATGCTTAGAAACTTGTGAATGGTGCACTATGGACGAACCTGATAACCACTTAAATGAAGCGGACAATCAAGCAGACCAGTGCAAGAAGATGACAAATAAGCCTGATAAATCAGGCCTTATCAATTCATCTCAGTCATTTTACAAACAAAGACAATATGTCAACTCTACAAGGCTTAAGTCTGTCTCAGAAAGTCTTGATAAGTTCATTCTGGTTTGAGAAACAATTCCCCTTTTGAATGCCGAATATAAAAGCAGTAAGCAATTTAAATATTTCCTATTATCAATATTTTAGAATTGTTAAGCATTATTAGGAAGCAAGACTGTATTTTACAATGAGCATGTCCACCATGAGTACCATATGTTTGTAGATATCATTAATAATAGCAGTGAGATGCTATTCACAAATTTTCAGCTGTCCCTTTTGGCCAGATTTACCAGCGTATCAGTTTAAACAACAACCATTTTTTATGTAATCTTATGAGTATTAAAGACCACGAGGAGAGAATAAAATAGATGACAAGGAGTAAAAGATGCTTCATACATAATAAGTAAGCAGCTATTCCAAACAGTAGTACAGGCCCTGGCTTTTGTAGATATATTACTTGACGCTTTTTGTTTCCGTTCATGACACCTGTTTGAAGTTACAAAATGTTAGACATGAACGATGACGGATGGGTTTGTCCACTCAAAGGCTAAGCTGTCACCCCAGGAATGGTAAGCTCTTTATCTTCTAATGACTCAATTTCTGAATCCTCTGTCTTCCAGCGGGGAGGTGTGCCAACACCCAGTAGTAAATGATTATTTGGATGACTGTTGACATCTTGATAGAACAGGGGAATGGTGGGATTTAGAAGTTAGGTGTGCTGGTGGAGAGTTTTAAGATGACATGATCAAAGTCAGCCTTTAGTATTATGGCACTGGGGGATGTGTTTCGTCCAGAGCTGAAAAGCATTTTAAGTTGCAATCGTTTTATTTCACAGTTTTTGCTGAATCACTGACTCTACACAAATAACCCTCACTGGGCTGAAAAGGTGAGACGTCCTTTATGAAACCTGGAGTTTGGAAGAAAAAGACACTGAAAAAAAGGTGTAGGCGGCTCACCAAGTTCTTGATGGAAATGCAGCCAAACATCTGCTCACAGGGATGAAGGCTAAGATATTTCACATGAAAACAGCTTCCATACATGGACAATTTCATCGAACACTCAGAAGGAAATTTAAGGTGAAGAAGTGCAGCCTCAATTCAAAGTCGACATTAAATGAGAACGTGTGGAAGGGAAAAATGCTTTTAATATGACAAATGCTCCCTTGTCCACTGAACGCCATTTAGAAATCATTTAGCGTTTTACCGTATTCCTGAGGGGGGTGAGATAATTGCATACAGGAAATATATTCAGTTTATGTCAAATCTATAAATAAATAGAGCTCTTTAGCTATGAGACAGGAAAAACACTTCCCCTATATTACTACGTCCCTACACCACAGTTAAGAAAATACGCTTGAATAAAACAGACATAGCCAACTGTCTGGGCAATATGATACCTGTCATAACTGTTGACAGCAAAGTCATTTTAGCAGAGACAGAATTTGATTCGAAATGTAGCTTTACTAAGATGGAGCAAGTTGACTGACATGCAGAGCTTAGAGCTGGATTTATTGATTTTCACTCACCGCAATTCAGCACTTTAAAAAGCATTAGCATCTCAGTCCATTTCCCACTGTTCTGCCAGTTAGCTGTGGTTACCTGGGCTGTGTGCTACTGCTTTCACAGACTACCATCTGGCTTTAAAAAAAAAAAAAAAAAGATACTTCTCCCATGCCTGCAAAATTATAGGAAATTTGGTTGGAGTGTTACTCTAATGGGCACACTTTTTAAGTAATAATTGAGCTTTTAAATACAGTTAGGTCCATAAATATTTGGACAGAGACAACTTTGTCCAGTTCTGTAGATTACCACAATTGAATTTTAATTGAAACAACCCATGTGCAGTTGAAGTGCAGACTTTCAGCTTTAATTCAATGGGCTGAACTAAAAGGTTGCATAGAAATGTAAGGAACTAAAGCATTCTTTAACACAATCCCTTAATTTCAAGGGGCTCAAAAGTATTCATGACTTGCAAATATGTAAATTGTGGCAGTAAGGATGGACCCGGCCACATATTTCACTCTTTCAACACTTTTTATTCCCGGTTGCTGCTCTTTCAGCTCTGGGCTGCAGCTTTTCAGCTGCCAGCCACACATACACAACAACAACAACAACAACAACAACAACAACCATGCCCCGCCACAGAAATGCTTTCCTGTAGTTTTCCAAATCTTATCCAAGACTGGTGATGAGGACAAGAATACATTTCAAACTTCTCTTATCAACAGTTCAACAGTGAGTATTATTGATTTAACTATGGATGTCACTTTCAGGTAAAAGTTAGAAAAATACCATGTCCCAATGGGTCTGATATAATAGGTCTTAATGGGTCCAAATATGCTTTCATTTTGCTGAAGAAAAAAAAACCCCACCATGGCTGAGATTATTCTCCCCGGTGTTATAAACAAGCATATTATCCAGACATCAATGAAAGCGAGGACTTTTGAGATCCAGACATTTTAGAAGTTAGTTGAGACAAAATGCCATGCTCTGCCTGCTGTAATTTGGGTACTTTCATTTAGGCGATTTTGTTCCATATGTAAACAATAATTAAAAATAATGAAGCCGGGTTTGTAGGGTTGGTGAGACTCTCCTAATTGATACAGAGTGCTCTGCCATACCGTAGTTAACTTCAGCAGTGTGTTTGGGCTAATATACAGTAAACACAGCACACATGCAGGGTTGTCAGTGAGATACAGAACTTGCAAGTCTATTATGATCCAACAAGTAGAAGACATTGAAAACGAACAAAATTGCATCCACAAAAGTGTCTGAGATAGATTCTCAACATAACAAATTAGTATCCTGCTGCATGTCTCAATGCATGATCAATCATCCAGGTAAGTAAATCCCAAAAAGTTGATTCTGTTCATCTGGACGTAACGTTTTTAGTGGGAGAAATGTTTCGTCACTCATCCAAGTGACTTCTTCAGTCTATCCTGCTGCATGGTTTCAGGTTCATTAAATTGACTTCCTTCAAAATCACTTCAGACAGTGATTTGTTTTTTCAGTATCATTAAATTATTGGTGTTCAGGATGCTGTGAGCACTAGGGCTGCTTTGTAGGTCTTGGGTTATTAAAAGCTTTTAAAAGCTACATATAAGTAGTGCTAATAAGGAGCAGAATGGGTTAGTATGACGTGGAATCTATTCAAAATAAATAAAATACAATATAAAAAAAAAAAAACAATGGATGTAGCACGACTTTGAAAAGATGAGAGGCACAGCCAAGGCTTGGGCCCAGAAACGGTATTATGAAGGGTCGATGTGTCATCACCCAACAATTAGATATGCATAAAAGAGTTACATTAAAATGAAACGGGGTCATGAAATTAAAATTTTAGGTGAGTTACCTTTTGAAAAAGGCTTTTATTTTCACTTCAATAACCAACAAAATATGTAATTTGCCTTGGGCTACTCCAACTTTTGCACACTACTATGACCTCAGCATTAATAATTCAGTTTTAGTTGTGATATGGACTTTTTTTAAAGTTGTTTTTAAGATATGAACAATACATGTAAGTGCACAATTGGCGCATACCAAATACCTATGTCTTATAAATCTCACAAACAAGTAATCCAGTACCTTATATGCTGACTCTCATAGTGTCAGAACAATCATATGAAGTACTTACTGTTCTACACATATACCTGATGTGCACTAACATGCAAATATTCACTGTCTTTGTGCACGTTATCAATGGCAGGCTACATGTGTGCTGGGCATGCAACAATAGAGGGATACAGGTAAAGTGATTTGTGTCCTTCTGCAAGTCTGCACTGCGTTGCCAACTGTCTGAATGTTTGATTACCCCAATGGAATATGTCAGAAAAACTGATTATGCGGCATCACAGTGAAACTCATTATGAATTATGGATGAATCTCTCTCATAGATGAAATTCTGCTGAGTGAATTCAGCGAGAATAACATTGTTTACAGAGTTGGAGGGTCCTTGGGTTGTCTTTCCCTCATTCTATGAGCCTTGTAATTATTTCATAATCTACACAACTTCAATATTATAGTTTAATTAACACTGTTGTAAAAGCCAGTGAAAACAAGGCATTACCAAAGTACTGTCGAAGTGGAAAAATGAAGTCCAATTATGGCACAATTTAAACATAAAACATCGTTTTTGCTGTTGTTTTATGTAGTCTTTAAAATTTAGAATCACTTTAAAAACAGAATTCTACATTATGCTACTGAGGGGGGTGAAGCCACAGTGCTTACACTACATGTATGCATTAAGTCGAAGTTTCTCAACCATGTTCCACATTCCAAGAAAATGTATGCACTGTTGTAATTCTTAGCATCATACCATACAACGATCATGTAATTGATTTGATTGTAAGATCTAGACTCAAAATAAAAGACCCTGTGCAGACTAAACTTCCAAAACACCTTTGAAACACTATCCACATGATTTGAAGCCATTGCTGGGGTGAGTATGGTGTTGAATTTTTTAACTCTTATCCAGATGCAAATTTAGATATACTTCAGGACACAGCAGTTTCATGGTCCTTGGCCTTAGGCTACGTCCACATTTACCTGGGTATTTTTGAAAACTGATATTTTCCGTTTTCGTTTTTTTTTAAATTCCATCCACACGTGCAGTTTTGAAAAATATCTCCGTCCACACGTAAATGCCAAAAACAAAGGAAAACGCTGTCAGGAACATGCCAAAGCAACAGGTGGCGATATAATCCTAACTGTGTAGAAATGTTGGCCAATCAGAAGTCTAGAAGCCTGGGCGGGAAATAGTAAACAGAGATGGCGCATAGAAGCAGAAAATTAAAAATGGAAGGAAAGCCTGTAAACACTGCAGATAATAAAATTAAAAGTAACATTATTTTGTCTAAGTTCGCCATTGTAGCAATTCATCGCACCAAAACAAAATAACGTTGCGTTTACTGCGTTTCCATCGTTTTCCCCGTCCACACGTAAACACAAAAACGGAGTTTTCGAAAATACCCACCCTGGCCGGTGTTTTTAAAAATCTCAGTTTTCAGTGATGGAAAACGCCGTTTACATGTGGACGGAAGGACGAAACGCATAGAAAATCTCACTTTTCAAAAATACCCGGGTAGGTGTGAACGTAGCCTTAGTTTATATGTGTTTTGAAGCAGAAGGGGTATCAGAAAAAAAAACCCCATAATTTAATAGTAAAAGCAACAGTTCTTTATTATGTTTAAAATTACAGTTATACTTCTGCTGCTGCCTGTAATGCTTTGCTGTAAAAACCTTATGAAGACTTAAACTTTATGAAGATGAGACAAGTCTTATCTCGTTAGTGTTGGTGTCAATGAAATTTTTAAACGTTATTTTCTGTTTCATATCATTTCATATGGGAATGGGTCAGATGACACAGACTGAACCTGATGATGATGTAGAACAGCACCTCACAAACCCAGATATGTATTATGTGACTTAAAGTGATATACAAGACATACATTTTTACTTTGCCATCACTGGTTTAAAAAGAGGGAAAAAAAGAAATATGCATGTTACCTTATATTAGGTCCGTTGGGCCTGCTCGGTGGTTCCCATGAAATGGCTAGGAAAGATTCACTGACTGCTACTGCTGACAGCAGTGAAAGGCTTTCAGGTCTTGTGGGTAATGTGGCAGCTTCAGTTGGCAGGCTTTCTGTGCATCCGCCAATATGTCCTCCACCCTTTGAGCATGCTAACACAGTAATACTGTAATTTGTATATGGAACAAGGTCCGTTATGGTGGAGTTGAGCTCAGAGGTATTGCTAGTGTTGAATGCGATACGGGGTTCTGGGAGGCGGATCTCATAGCTGTGAATTTCTCCATTAGGAATAAGAGGGGGTGACCATGTGACCTGCAACAAAAAAATGGTACATGGTATAAGCATTGTGTCTCTTATGATATATTCAGGTACAACTGATCGGTGCTGAGAGAATTTGTTTAATCATTTCCAACTGCCCTGCTGTCCTAACTGACTGGGCATTTAAATGTTCTTGATAGGAAGAAAAAAAAAGCTTTTAAATGGATGAACTACAGGAAGTCATGATGTAGGGCGTGTGTTTATTTATGTGTTCTTGCAGCGTGTGCTCGTGCAAAGATGTAGACAGTGCGAATGAATGCATGTGTCTTCAGGTGTGACACTAGACACCTGCATAAGTCAGAGAACAGTATTTGGGTGGTCACTCTGTGTGTGTGTTGAACTGTCATGTGGGTAAAGATAACCTGACTTTGACTTGAGCAGAAGATGCCTTTCATCACATTTAGAACAGGGCACACAGAGATGCGCGCACATGCACAAACACCATGCTAAAATAATGAAAGCAGCTGGTAATGGAATTGCTGCATGCAAAAACAAAAGCCTGCTGCTGTTGAGGACTGCATCTGATTTGGAAACAGTTCAGTCTGTCAGCATTTCAGGGTGAGGAAGAAGGTAACTGGCACACACACAAATGGTAATACACACACATTTACTTATAAACACACTCACGTAATACAAAATTACAGCTTTCTTTATGATGATATTTTGTTGACGCATTCACATATAAACACACATGCACACTGTAAACACATACACACTTGCAAATTTATGAACTGTACAATCTAAAACACGTACATATACAAACTGTCATGTACAATAACTGATCAGTTCAGAGCTGGCTGAGACTTATGAGTTTGGGTGATTAAGTGGTCAATGTTGATGAGAGTATTATGAATGAATGTCAAGCATAATTATTTCTCATGCAACCTTGATATTCATTTAACAAGTGACACTCTGAGGTTATACAGGACACACACAACACACACCTAGTAACACACCCTCACAGAAAGACACACACAACTTAAAACACGCACACACAACCACATATGGGCAGGGTCATTTTGAGTTAGGTAGCTCATTTCCCAAAGTGCGTGTTGGGTGTGCTTTGTGGTGGAAGTCATTTACAGATTGAATAGCTTGATGTAATCTGGAGATGGTGAAGACAGCAGAGACCCCGAGCTAACACAGAGCAATAGGGCTAAGGCCAGTACACATATGTGTGTATATGTGTGTGCGTGCGTTTGTATATGTATTTTTGTATATATAAGCGGGAAAGAGACATATGATACAGTTGGAAGTGAGAGAGAATATTGTCTAATAATATGGTGTATGTTTTTTCAGCCCTTCTTTTGTAGATCAGTGAGAATTGAATTAGGCTCTGCTTTGAGATCCTGACCACAGAATCACAACTTTAAATAAAGACTTTCATAAAAATTAAAATCACATTTACAAAAACATAACCAGGATACTAAAGAGAAACTTTGTGTGTTATGGTTTATAGTAGCTTCTTCTCCATGTAGCAGATTAAAATGTAAAAAAGAAAACAATGAAGATGCTCAAAATCCTTCTTTTAGTTGTCAAGGTCAATTTGGAACCAGGAAGCGCCATGTCTATCTGTCCAATTAGCAACAACCAGGAAGGAACGCTTTCCTTCTTGCACCTGTGACCCCTAAAGCTGTGCTGCTGCATAGATGACAGGGGTGGTTCTGAAATGATGACAGGCATTAGCATTTTTCTGCAGTTAGCATTAGTGTAGGGCTGTGAGTGCATGGGAGTGTGCGTCTGTCTGTATTGGCATGCATGCAATATTGTTTCAGTGGCTTTCATGGATAGGCCTTGATGTGAGATTAGCAAGTGGTGAAATTTAACTCCAGTCCCTCCTTCAAAATGGCCGACAGGAAGGAAGCAGCCTCAGACAGGGTCACAGCCCCTCCCATTTCTGAAGGGGACCTTGAGTTGAATGTTTTTCTTTCTCATTAAATCCAAAAAGGGAAAGACGGAAGAATCAGCGTGACATTGCTTTGTCTTTTCCACGCTGTCAAACATAGGGTAACTGAAGAGATTCTCAATGACGCTGACTATTTCTTTGAAACATAAACACTATAAATTCTAAAAGCACATTCTATGATTCTGACACCTTCTATCAGCTGAATGTATTAAGAGATATTGTAATTCAGGATCAGTAGCACCATGCCTGATTTGGATAATAACTGTGTGCTGCGGGCCATATTTCAGAGCTCCTGTCCTCTCATAACAGAGCCACAAGACTTTGGTGAAACTGTGAGGAGCCAGTTAAAAAAAAAGTTGCCCTTACTTGAAGTGTTGCTGGCCCCAAGACTTTAACCCTTGGTGGACTTAGGCCAGCAGGTCGAGAAGGTCTGGTGGTAATACTGACCCAGGGCCCTGTAACAACAAACATTTTTTGTGCAATTTAAAAGCTGCAGCACAAGTCCTATCTTGGTCAGACTGAATTTACTTTTACTCGTGTGTTATCAAAACCTTACCTGTGGTGTTGCCAGCTTGATTATAGAGCACAAGTCGATACTGGTAGGGAGTCCAGGGACTGAGAGCTGATGAAGAGTCCAGGAAGGAAAGAGAGGAAGGATCAGGCAGAAGATGACCCACTGTTGAGACTTGTTTGGTCCCAGCAACTCTGCGCTCAATCACCCACCTAGAGCCAGAACAAGATACATTTGAAAAAACAAAACAAACTTATATTGTATTTTTACGCAGAATGGGCCATCAAGTGTTTCCGGGTTTGCCATTTTGTCTTACC
Source organism: Pelvicachromis taeniatus (assembly GCA_015108175.1). NCBI lineage: Eukaryota > Metazoa > Chordata > Actinopteri > Cichliformes > Cichlidae > Pelvicachromis > Pelvicachromis taeniatus. Next base: position 6,648 of record VURO01000169.1, on the reverse strand, counting down.
GTTCTAATGGTCCATTACTCTGCACTGGTGTACCCCATGACAAAAGAACAGATGTGGGTGTATCTGAGTAAAGGTGAGGAGCAGGAACCCCTTCAGGTGGAGCTGGGAGGGTACGAATATGCTGAGACCTCTCAGACACTGAACAACCTGCATTAGTGCACGCTTCCACCTTGACATTGGAAAGCAAATTTTATGACATCGTAACGTATTATGACTACAAGGTTATCAGTGTTTAGACCAAGAGTTTTAATCTGTAAATCTGTCACTTTTAACTGCTAAGCTAGCATACTTATTACATGTAAAACATTATAGAGCAGTTTATTAAAACTATACTAAACATGTAGTACCTGGAAGCTGTAGGCATGGTAGGGAAGTAGACTGAGGAAGGTGTAGTTGGTGGTATTCCCTAGAACAGTGACTGAAAGAGGTGTTGATCTTGAAGTTGGACTGAAAGAACTGGAAGTGGCACTATGGGATGGACCATCTTCTATAAAATGTTCAGTATTAGAGCTTACTCTACTATACTGTGGTGTTGACACTAAGAGGCTGGCAGATACACTGGTGATATCAGGTTCAGTGGTGTAGAATGAGAAGGTACTAGTGTCTTCGCTCACATCGACAACATGAGTGGATTCATTCTGGTTGTCTACAATGCCAGGTTTCAAGATGGAGATGTGGCTTAAAGCTTGGTGGGTGGTTAGACTGGATGATGGTCTGGGGTTATGACCTGAGCTTACATATGCACCGTTTGTACTGGTAAGCAGACTTGGGTTAGGAGTCCACCTGATGTTGGAGAATGAACTAGGTTTATAGTGTAAAGAAGTGACAGAGCTGGGGTAAAGATAGAGGGTATAATTTGTGATAATTCCATTTGGTTGTGTGGGAGGAACCCAGGTAACTGATATACTACGAGGTTGAAGCCCTGATACAGTTGGGGTGTTTACTGGTCCTGGACCTGCAGAAAGGGGAAAATAAAATAATACAAGAGGAGGTGGAAAAGAAAAGACAAGAAATCGTATAGAAGACTGTAAGAAAAGCAAGGAGGGGGGATTTCAAAAGAATTATTTGACTAGTAACATCAAGAATGACATCAGAAGGACAAAGAGTGATTTTGCCATCCCTATCCAAGGGATTAACATGAAAATTCTCTTTCTCTCTCAATTTCCTCCCAAGAGCAAACTAAGGTTGTATTTATAGATTTTGTGGTACTTGTGATTGCATAATTTTGATTCTGCATCTTTCAGTAGTGAGATATTTAGGCTAGACTGGACTGGAAGGAACATTCTAGCCTTACTTCCCACTGACACAAACAAAAACAATGAGCAATAAATATTGCAAAAAGAAAAATTGGATTAATCATAATGACCATCATGGATGAAGCAATAGAATGGATAGAATGGCAAAGGGTAAAGACTTGAGCGACTTTTACACAGATGGCTTTGTAATGACCAAACAACTGGGTTGTAGCATTTTTAAAACAGCAAAACTTGCAGGGGAATCCCAGTCAGCTGTGGTGTACTGATGGTGGATGGATCGAACCCGCCCCCCAAAAAGAACACAACCCAGCAGCAGTGTGAGTGAGGATGGACTAAAACAAATCTGTCTATCTGTCTGTCTGTCTGTAAAAATTAAGAAAAACTTGAGGTATTTACTAAACCTAAGGTCAGGAGAACCAAGCTGAGTGACAGAGAACAGATTTCTAACTCAGTTCTACTTTACATTTATGTCCACTGTCATTCTCATTAGGTGTGAGTGCCACCAAGAACCCAAATCATCATATTCAAAATATGCAGGTAGATGTTCACATCACTAGACTAACGCCAAACACGGAGTCACATGAACCTACACAAGACCTACAGAAGGCTATTCAGTGTGACACTTCACTTTATGGTAGCTCATTTGAAGGAAATGCCCCCTCCCCCCTCCTTACTGGGCATTTATATCCCACTGTATTGCTCTATAATGGACACACAAAGGTGCATGTCCATATACATAGACATAGATATGTCCTTCTTAACGCACACACTCACATGCCCACACCCACTGCGATGCAGTATAGCAGTAATGGTGCTGTGTGAAGGGCAAGCAGATCAAGGTGACTGAGCGGACTGAGGGAGCGTGCTGCGTCGCTAAGTGCTACCGCTAACCGCTAACGGCTTTCCCAGATGGCGGTGTGTATGTTTGTGTGTAAGGGAGAGACAGCGAGGGAGAGTGAATGAAGACGAGAGGCTGAGAGTATGCAGGCATGACTGTATGAGAGATAAAGTGTGCAAGCATGTATATGTGTATGTCAGCATGCATGTAGTCATGTAGATAACAGCTGCATAAGTATGTACACACTAACTGAGAGGCCTTATGTCCCAAAGAGTCAAATGCAAGCTAACATCTAGTAACTGGACTGGGATGTCTTATTTCTTACTGAAGCTTAAAAGATAAAAATGTCTTTTAGGAAAATCTTAAAGTTGACCTATTATTTTGTGTGCTTGTCATTCAGGTGAATGTATGTACAAATACTGTCTGTGAGGCACATGCTCATACTTCAGACTGCTCTAAACTCTTGCTTTCAGACTTTTTTTCTACTCTTGGCTCTGTATAATGACAGTGAAAGGGAAAAATCCTTAACATGGCCATATACAACACATAGTGGCTGTTAGTAGCCAGCAGCCCCACCCACCTGCTGTTCAAGCCTCCCGTCTCTGAGAAGGAGCCTATTGAAAGTAATAGACTCCTGGAGCTAAAACATCTTGTTTCAGATAGTGGATGAACTGAAGGTCTGCATCATGGCTGGTATAAGATAACTAAGGATGATTTTGAACTTTTAATCACTCACAGCTACTACCACAATTCATGCCTTGCTTGCATTTGATTTCCATTATGTTTCTCGTGTTTTAAATAGTCTCATCCCATCTTCTAATCTCTCTTGTACATGAACAAACCAAGTACTATTTAGCATTACATTTTGACCTTCTGATTGCTACTATTACAAGGTGTAGGAAGCAGGTGAAGCGTTTTCAAGAGTTCAACAATTACTAAAAATGTTTCTGATAGTGAACTTTGACCTTGTGAGATGTACAACTTTTCAATATCATTACACACGCAATTTTATTATGCACTTTTAAATTGTATTACAGATTTACTTGTTAATTATTAACAACTATAGTGCCATCTCACCTGCTCATTGCTTAGTTTTGTTTTCGCTCATGCTACCTCATGTTTTGGAATGACAATAAATCACTTGAATCTTGAACACACACAAACAAGTTAGACAAAGGCCCATCACAAGTAAAAACATAGTTGCACTGAGATGGCAAGTCTCTCTCTCTCTCTCTCTCTCTCTCACACACACCCATATTCTATCGCTCGCACAAATAAACAACAGTATAAAAACAGTGATGTAAAGCTTGGCTGATTTTTACAGATCACAAATGCTCCCTCCTTCAGTCTGTGTCCCGTTTCCTTCTTCTCTCTTCCTTTCACTGACTGTTCTCCCTCCCTCTCCCTCTTCCCTACCACCACTCCCATTTTCTCTTCATTCTCTACCCCCCACTACTGCCTTGTGTCTAGGTCTCTCTCTTTTTCTCTCGCTTCTTCTCTCTCTCTCTCTGCTCTCCCTGCTAAATAAACAATGCAGAAAGTTGACCTTTTGGGTTAACAGGTTTTTATGCTAGCTCTACTCAGCACTCACACTGATTCAATTACCACCAAAGGTCCACTGAACCCCACGAATAACCAAGAGCCCGTCTCTCTGTCTGCCTATGCGTATGTATGTGTGCCTTGCTGCAAGCTCGCCTGTCTTTGCGGAGGGTTGGGAAAGAAAACCTACCTGTTTGTTGAATGTCTAATTAGACAATCTGTATCTGTCTGTCTTTTTGACTACATTGTTGCCCTCTTTTTTTTTTATCTTCAAGATGTCTTTTTAAACAACTGTCACTTAGAAATATGGACTGAATATGCACAGAAAGGTAAACAAATAGAAATTCCTAAACTGCAAATAATCTTGCCACAAAACACAATCCAGTCACCTTGATTCAATCCCTATCAACTAACCAAAATAACCCCTGTTGTTACCCCATTCCTCCCTCAATCCCTCTCTCCTCCCCTCCTCCATACCACCCTTTTCCCTCTAAGTGTTGAGTGTTATTTAGGCTTTACTGGCGCGTGTAAAATTCTGCAATTTGAAGGGCTGTTAAGTTTTTCAATTGAAATTTTCATTTAAGATGCATGTGATGCTTTTTTCCATTTTATTTTTTCTTTTTTACTGACGCTTTACAGCTCTCTGGACAGAAAGGGAACGAGCGTTGAGGGAATGCATACTTCCCTCTCTGGTTCCCTGACTCCTTATCCTTCATTCTCTCTCCCTCCCTCTCACTCTTCTGTCTTTCCATCTCTCATCCTACCCTTCCTCTAATCTCTTCATTCCCTATGCCTTTCCCTCTTTTTCCCCTCTCCCTTCATACCTTTCTCCACGCCTCCCACTATCACTCCTCCTCTCTCCAGTAAAACACAGTAGCAGAAGGCTAAAACAGGAGTGCAGGGCCGCCAAGCCTTAAATCACATTTATAAGGATTTGGTTAGCATAGTAATAACACAATCAACTGACAAGGGCTTGGAGAGGGGGACGGAGTGAGGGAGGAGGGTGTGTGTATGCATGTCTACTTGTGGGTGTGTAGGTGCTATCCTGCTTCTTGTGTATGTATGTGTGTTTCTGTGCAGCTAACGGTCAGTCCATGTATATTTAAGTGTGTACATTTGTGTGAATCCATGTGAAGAGAAGAGGAAGGGTATTATTTTTAGTCTTGTGCAGGGTCCCATGCGTGCTTGTGTTTGTGTGTGTGTGTTTGGGGGCATGTGTGTATGTGGGTGACTGGGCTTTTGAAGGTGAATTGAGGCTCCTAGGAGTCATAATGAGGACAAACGCTGAGCTTTACTGTTATCAAGATGCTTACGACATGGTGTCAAAACGTGACAAGAAATAAAGTGAGAATTTTTTCACTGCATTTCATATCTTTACTTTTTCTACAGATTATTTAATGTCATTTCTGCCTTAGAATTCAATGAAGAGGCTATGAGAAGCAGGTTAATACATGACCAAGGTCACAAGCTTGATTTGTACCCACAACATCACGAGTATATGAGACGTGCATTAGCCTTCAAGTAACAAAAAGCATCATGATACTTTTAACTAACCTCAATCATTTGAGATCTTCAACATTTTTTCAGATCCTGCTAGTGATTAATTTAATTTTATGTAACCTTCTAATATATCCACATAATTCATACAGACAGTAGGCAAACTGAAAAACAACATTTGGCTTTTCAAACTGTAATGTGAATCTATGTCGACTATGCTGGCAGGTTATTCAAATCTGTGAGAAATCAATCATTGCAGAAATTCTTTTACACAAGCATTCCTACTGTTTTTGACACCACGTGTAAAAGAAAGCCAATGAAAAAAGCTTATCTAAATACAAGTTCAGGTGGTGAACATGTATTTATTCATTGGTTATCTTTTGATATGTAAAATTTAAAAGAGGATTGTGCTAACATTGTTTTAGTATTTCTCTGGAAATGCAAACTGACCAACATACAGGAGAATTAAGGTAGGATAATATTTTATTAATGTAGCCTCTCAATAATTAAATAACGTGAATTTTTCCTTTCTGTCATTTACCCTAGCCTTACTCCCATTGCGGTTTCTGCTTTACACTTCTTAGCTCACTTTTTGATCACACTTACTTTGTAAAACAAACTGTTTTTTTTTTACCTCTAATGTTGTTTAATGTTTTGGTTCACACATGTGCACTTTTCATTTCTAAGACTACTTGGCCAAGATTGTTTTATTCAAATAGCGCTTTAGTCATACTCTCACAATAACATTCTATAACACACTCACACACAGACACACACACACACATACACACACTCTTAGATCACTTAGCTGGTGTGAACATGGGAGTAGACAGAGGAAAGGGAGCTGTCCAACACAGCTAGAGTTTATGTTCACAGGAGCCGTCTGTCTGTTCTGCAGCAGCAGGAATTCATAGGGACCAAATTACATTAAAAAGATAGATATAAAACTTTAATGGAATGATAAAAAGGAAAGGAGGAAGCACGGGTCTCTCTCTCTTCCTCTGTTCTATCATTAGCTTTCTCCTTTCTTCACTCTTCCCCTCAGTTACTCACTTTACCTTTTTCTTTTTCCATTTTTCTTTCTTTACTTTTTAACCCCCTTTTTATGCAATTTTTCCCATTATCACCCTTAAGAAGTGAAACAATTCTGTGCACAAAAGTAAAAAAAACCTTGCTTAAGAGAAAGAAAAGCAATTACAACAGAAGAAGATAAAAAAAATACAGAAATCTTTAAGTAACAGAAGGAAATAACAGTATAAAAAATGTGGATAAAGTGAGATCATATCCATAATTTTATAAATGGTTTGTGTCGACATACTCTATATTATATACAGTGTTCTGCCAAAGTGAAAAACTTACAAGGTTACAGCTCACACTCGCACATAGAGATCAGGTTAGAGGGATCTCCTTCAAAAGGATAGACCCAAAGGACCACTCTATAAAGAATGACTGAGTGTGTTAAGATCAAATGTACAGTATATGTCACTTGAGCAAGTGTGTGAATGTGTGTGTGTGAGC
>VURO01000168.1:28635-41209 GCA_015108175.1 Pelvicachromis taeniatus | reverse complement strand
GTTTCATATCAACTTGCACTATTGCGACTTCTTCATAGTAGTGCAAGTTGATGGGAAACCTGCAGCAGGCATCTGCCTTTACTTAATGATTCAGATCCAATTTTATTTACTCCAAGAGGGGCTGTTACTTCCAAACAAAACACTATGTAATATTAAAAGCAGAAGGAATTAGGTACTCCAGCCTTAAATTATATGATCTTAAGTCTTTCTCACGTTTAGAGAAACTATCAAGCATTAGTAGATGTATACTGAAGAATTATTAAAGGAAATGGCGGCTGTTATAACTAAAATATTCACTTTTTGCACTATATTTGCAAGTGTGGAATTAGTTCTGTGTGGGCTGCTAGATGTGTTTGCCTGGACAGCATAAGAAACTTGAACTGATGCCTCAGTTCTCTATGTTACTCATTTGCCACGGTGACCTTAAGGGTCTGGCAATGAGCCCTAGGGTTCTACCTCCAGAAGATAAAATATGCCACACATGCATTGCTATGATTAAGTTTAAAGCTACGAAGATGACTTTAAATGCCACCAGGAAAAGATCAACAAATAAATATAATTTATATCATATCAATTACCCATATACACCCATAGATAGCATTGGTTTCTCTAGCAATGGCCTTTAAATAAAGCACTGCTGAACTGATACACTAAGCTTAGAGTATGAACTTCAGTTGAACACATGGTTGCATGAGCCCTTTGCTTAATATTGCAGTTTCTAATCTCCAGTGGTTTTGTGTATATCTCTTAAACCACTGGAGGGTGAAAAGAAGGTAAAGCAGTGAGGGAAAAAAGTGGAGCAACTTCTCAGGTGTCATTATGTGATATATGCACGCTTTATGATGGAATATGTAGCCACTCTCTACGCTGCCTGTCTCCTGGTTATGTTCTCAGGTTACCAGTCATCCACTGGAACGCTAACTGTAAGTGAAACCGTTGACAGCCTGTAACACTGAGTGACAGTCCAGGAGGATGGGGCAGTAAAGGTTGGGTGGCTTTGCACAAGCACTAATTTTACCCGGTGCGTGCATGAGTGTCAAAGCAGGTCAAGTCTTTGTCCTCCCACCTCACACACAAACAGTCCTGTTGATTGCAGCTGGGGGTTTGAGAGCTTGTAATATTTTTTATTGAGTTAACAACATCACAAACTCTCCCTCTCAGGGACTGAGCCAAGCTGTGGATGGAGAGCGGCGGCCTCAGCTGGTCTCCTAAATAAAGCTCATCCTCCGGGCATCTAGCTGCCCTGAGGGATGTTTTCTTTGGGTTTGAGAAGGTGCAGGTGTGATGGAAGTTGGAGTGTTTTTCTCTCCTCCACTATGAACCCCCAGGTGCATTTCAGATAAACAAATGCAGGAGGGAATAGTTTCCTCCCAGCTGAACAGTAAGACAGTGATAGCTATAAGCCTCGTATCTTTACCAGAAGTAAACAAATGAAAATGATAGAGACACTTCCTCTTTCAGTCTGATCATTTGTATCTGTCTTTAATTAGATGATATGAAAGTGGAAAAAAGTCTTTGATGTTGTGCTGAAACATTTTTTTCTCACAGTAGAATGGATGGAAATTTCACGTGTCAGTTTCTAAAAGGGCTGAATCACAGCACAACATCTGCTTTATAGTATCTCTGGGGCAAAATGTTCTCAGACTTGCCAACGTGTTACCATAGTCCACGAGAGCATAATAAGCGCCTCAGTCCTCTCTGTGCTCGAATAGACTATTAATTCTTACAGGATGCAAAGCAAAAAGAGATGAATCCTCAAACAGGAACCTAAGTCTGAAGTATTTGATGTCATGTGGCATTAGATCCCAATGCAGCCCACTTTCTTATCATTTATTAGTCATCACTGGTTTCATGGTCTTACCGCTTGCTGATCATGATAAATTGTATTGTATTAGGGAGTAAATTTGCTTTGCCAGCCTGGTTGTTTGCTGTAACACTTTTGGCACTTCACACGATCGTGTAATTTGGCCTACATTTTTAGCTCTAGATTTTCCAAATCTCCCAGGTGCAGAGTCATCAAAACTTCATACATGGAAACCCAGAGCCCACCAACAATCCCCCACTTGACGCAGACTGTTCATAGCTGTAACTCCAACTGACCCAGCTGCTAGGTTATGGGTGCAGGCAACATGCATGGAGAGAGTTCATCTTTTATGAGAAGGCCCTGCTGCATCAAATGGGTAGTCTATTTAGGTCTGGGCTACGGGCACTTAACAACCAAACTTAGTAGAAGTAGCCACCCCGCTGGGGAAACTGAACACTGAAAATATATACATTGGACTCACTTCTATATTGTTATTTTTCTTCCTCTTATTATTCTTTTAGTTTGGGAATGTAGAGACATGTAGAGACAGAAGAGGTAGTGTTTGGTTGTGGTTTCTTCTTCTGATCTGAGGCCAGAAGGGTTTTGGTTCCAGAAACCAAAGGAACTATCTCTTGAAACAAAGAGAATAATAGTTAGTAAGCTGTTTTCATTTAAAAGAATTAGAATTTCAACATGTAAAAGATGTTCATAAGATCTCTTGCAAAGAGGGTTTCAATATTCTTTGATGCTCGGCTGGGAAAAACCTATAAATCTCATCTGTAGCTGATATTGTAATTGCATTCATCTGGTGCTAATGATGATACTTAATTGATATTCAGTACCTAAAATATATTAAGGGGTGTAGCTTGAAATTGCATACTGTGCCTGACACATCTTCAAGCTTAGGCTATAAAACACAATTTGTTGTTATTCATACTTTTTATGTTCTGATTTTTATTTCAAGTTAGTAGCTAACCCCCGACTCCTAAAATTTATATTCCAATACAGTTAAAGTGCATTTTCCAGGATTATATATTTGTATGTGACATTTCCAAATAATCAACATATCTTTGCTATTTATATGTTGTTTATTTGAAATTCTGTTCCTGCCATTACAATATTGCAACATAAACTGAGACTGAGCAAACCAAAAAAGAGGCCTGCCTTGTTCTACTGTTTGGGAGCTGCTACAGCAAAAATACGATCTCCTCTAAGTTTACGCTCAGTCCTGGGTACATTCAGGAACAGCTGATCAGCTGACCTGACACAGCGGGTGGGTGTATGAGGCTGTAGCAGCTCAGAGAGATAAGATGGGGCTTGGCCATGGATTTAAAATGAATCCTATAAGGAATGGGCAGCCAGTGAAGTGAAGCTAAAATAGGGGAAATGTGCTCAAACTTTCGAGTGCAAGTTAAAAGATGAGCTGCAGCATTTTGCACCCTGGAAATAAATAATGGATGAAGCACTGACCCCTATATAGAGTGCATTACAGTAATCTAACCAAGTGGTAACACAGGCGTGGATAACTGTCTCAAAGTGCTGCTGTGAAAGAATTGGCTTTATTTCAGCCATCTGCCTCAGCTAAAAGAAGCTTGATTTTACGACTGTCTGTCTGGCAAACAACAGCTATGCCACATTCAAAATCACTTAAGCTACCATTCTTCTCCATTTTAATGCTCAGTTTGATATTAGCGCAAGCAGCTGAACAGGTGTGCCTAATGAAATGGCCAGTGGGAAGATGGAAAACTTGCTAAAACTTCTCCGATATATTTCCAAATCTAAGTCTGCCATAGAGGAAAGAAATAAAGGGTAATTCTACACTATTTTTCTTTGTCAATGACAACCATCATGCTAACCTGTTATTTTCTCCCCTATGATATGGTGGTTACCAGAGGTGGGACCAAGTCACTGTTTTACAAGTCTCAAGTAAGTCTCGAGTCTTTATCCTCAAGTCAGAGTCAAGTCTCAAGTCAAGACGGACAACCCTCAGCCCTAATTTTTTCTGCAGCTCCTTTCCTTTATTTGTTCTCCAAACTCTTCTTTAGTTTGTCTATAAGATTGCTAAGCAAGGAGGAGGGTGCATCTGACCTCCTCTGCTGTAATTGGTCCAACCCAGAGTCAATCATGACCAATTGGCCAATCCAACACCTTTCACTGTTTATACCCTTACAAAAAAAAAAAAAAAAAAATACATCGGCCCATAAAAACAAAAAAATCGCCATCGGGCATACCGGGCCAGTCCAGCTATAATAATAACATTGGTAAAATATCAAGTCTTTTCACGTAAACAGATTCAAGTCAATTCAAGTCCCATGTCATTAGTGTAAAAGTCCAAGTCAAGTCCAAGTCTTATAACATTTTTCAAGTCAAGTCCAAAGTCATAAAATTAATGACTGGTGTTTACAAATAATTACAATTCTTCTTCATGAAGGGAGAAAAAACTGACATGCTTAGCAATGTTATGACCAAACTGATCTTGCCATTTGGTTTACTCTTGTAAAGCTGTTCAGTTTTATGACTTTTTGGCTCATTTTAAACGTGTTTTGTTCATAATCAGAGTTCCTATTAAACTCCTCATGCCAAATATCCATCTTGGGTTCCTACATTTCTTGCCTGGCTAATGCTGACACATGGTCTAATGGTGTGGATTCAAGCCCCGCAGAAATGGCTAGAGGGTGATAATAGGCTCTGGACAGGGGTCATGGATCCCTCTGGCGGCACTGGCAGCTGTCTTGCGTACGTGCTCATCATCTCAGACGCAGTTGGGTTGGCTGTGTTCACAACAAAGAGATATATTCATCTAGGAGAGGTGTCAGATAGCCTGATGTTAACAGTGACAGTAAAGGTAAGCACTGATAGTGGTGGAATGATGTGTGCGTTTTCACTCTCTGGCCAAAAGTAATGATTTATAGGGTGGGAAAGCTGGACGTGAAATGATGCACCAAAGTGAACTGAACATTAAACACCAAAATAACAAGACTGTAAACACTTGTTGTATTTTACAGCGATATTTGCATTGAAGGATTTGCAGCTATTGAAAACCAGCATTTTAGTCCATAAAATCTTTGGACACAGAAGATATTTTAGAAAAAAAGTGTTGTAATGTAATGTAATTATTATATTATGTACAACACAATTTTAACGTTGCCTTGTTTTTTCAGTGTGTGTTGTACTTTTACTGTATAACAGATGAAATTATAACCTCTTTACACAAGTACGTTATTTTGTTAGCTGCAGATATATTTCAGGTTTCATTTCATATGATGAGCATATGTAGATCACGCTACCAAACAACAGGACATTCACTTGTATATTGAGCCTGCCTCAACCAGCTACAGCCTTAAACATTGATACAGCTAAACTAACAGTCTAATGGTATAAATGGAAACGTTTTAGTTTTGTAGGATCTTAAATGTACAACATTTTCAGTATTTATATATTTTTTCTTAAGACTGAACACTTTCATAACTGTGAAAACTGAATAAATGTTGCGCAATTTCCTTTTATATACTAAAAAAAAATCTTCCTCAAATCAAGCTTAGCAAGCATTTCTCTCTTTTTCTAAAAGCTGACAGTTGCATCTCAGAATTGCCCAGGTTGTGCATTGTAAGAAACTGAGCTGACTCAGAGCCTGAAAGTAGCATGTGAACTGGCACAGACTGTGTCAACTGGCTTGAGTCATACCGACACTTTTCCTGACTTTTCACAAGCTGCAGTGTTTTATCAGCACATGGAGTAAACGGTTTGGTTATTTGAATCTGGGTATTGTGAAAGACCAAAATAGTTTGTTTTCTCTTTAGAACAATTGAGGCTTTATTTTAACAAAATTGCTACCATAGTGCCCTAAAGATGATTTAGGTGGTGATTCAGCTAGAAAAAGAATTATTAGAAGAGTTTGGCTCTTTACAAGAAGTAACCACAACCAGATGGCTTATATCAACATACTGTTATGCAAAATGGCCAGCAAGGAATCATCTAACAGGTTTTTTTTAGTGTCTTGGCAATATATTTGTTTACCTGGAACAGTTATTAAAAAAAAAACAAACACACTCCAGCGCGGCCAAATATACAAGAGCGATCAGGTCATTTCACATGTGCCATCTGTGTGTAACATGTGGCGACACGAGCTTTCACAGTACACCTCTGGGGGATTTTAAGTGCAGTTATTAGAAGTAATGTTGAAGCTCTATGTGTTCAGGCATGTCAGCAAGCAGACGGACAGCTCCAACAGGTGGGAAGGGTATAAAGTAGGAGGAGTACGAACGCTTTTATCCAGGCACAGAGCGAGAAAGTGGTGTCAGAGGGATCGCCCAAAATAACTTGCCTGGTGTCTGGACAGTGGTGATATGATGCAGAGCTGCTGAGAAAGATGGATGAGAAGGGGCCACAGGGCACACTGAGTAGGTGCTAAAGGAAGGCCATCTCAACGGGCTGTCGAGGTTATACGCTGTCAGTGAATACATTTTCATTGTTGTTATCTATTTGCATATTTTAACATATTTTATCCTGCTTTAGGTTAGCCTGGGAAGTTTTTTTAAAGTTGATTATATTCACGGAAATGCATGTGGAAGTGGAAATATTTGGTCCAAAGTTCACGGCAGGCCTTGCAGCGGCTGTTGAAATGGTTTCTTGAAATGTCACTCAAAGCCACAAATGCAATCTTGATTATGGTGCTAGGGGAAAAGTAAGAAGACCACCAAAGTCACAGTGATTTCATCCTCTGGGAAACATGAAAGTTCGTGCATAATTTTTGATGAACAAAGTCAAACAAATCTCTTGTTCATACTAAATAATGAATGTTGGTGCGTTGCAGAAAGACTCATAACACCATTTCATACTGAATATTGTAATTATGCAGCAGTTTACTTCCAAGAATCATTGCATAATAAAAACTGTAACTTGCTATTAAGTGATATGTTAATGTTGATCTTGCTGTTGCACTTAAAAAAATGTGTAATTTTCCCCAGAGACTGATAAACTGTTTGGTTGTAAATAAGGAGGCGTAATAAATATCTTCCAGTCATGACATTAAGTTTGGAAAACAGGCAAATACTTTTTAACAAATATGCAAAAACCTTTTTTGAATATACACTGCTGAACAAATGTTAAGCTCCTTTGACTCATTTGCTTGGCTTTTTTAAACAAATACAGTTAGACTTATCTGCAGAATAAGCACCGGGCTTTGACAAACTCTGTAGTCACTTTTACATCACCAACAAAAACAAAAAAAAAAAAACGATGCAAACACACCACTTCCTGAGTTATCTTCCGTGCATCATCCAATCACACTGACATTTCACATTCTTAACTTTACTATTACTTTACTAATAACTATTCTGCTGTATTATTTTCCTGGTAGTCATATTTTGAATTAGTCAAATGAGCAGGATGTGCAAGGCACTACGTCCACACAGTGGAGCAACAATGGTTGAATACATTTCCATTGCAAATACACCTTCTCATGGATTGCCACTAAATAGTTAACCTGGATAGATAAGATGTGCATGAAAGATATATACTTCTTCGACATCTGCATGTAACTACTGATACGGATGCAAGTCTTCAAACAGGCAGTGTGTGCTACTGATGGCTCACTGAAATAAATGTCACTCTCATATATAAAGCATTTGGAACCCCCCCCCGAAATGTCAGAATAATCATATGATAATAGAAAAGAAAGAACAGACCAACCTTGTCTCGATGATATCAGTGTGAAAAGCTTTAGTTGGAAACTCAACCCGAATATGTCCCAATATTTGATGAAAAGACAAAGGCAGGGCAAAGAACAGATTTCTTATTAGAACGCACACTCTGCATACTTAGATATACTCAAACCAGCAGATCTAGGGATTTGTATAGTACTATTACATACGCATCAAGCTTCTGTATATAGTAGTGTTTTTAGTGTGGCTTTTAAGCATATTATCACCTTGTAAATGTTTGTCTGGTCTTCATTAAGATGTAGGGGGACTCTTTGGAGATCAAAGGTTCAAATCCAATAGCCATCTTCACTTTCATGTCCAGAAATCCCTAAATGCACTGCTTTTCCATACAGACAGTAGGCTATGTGTACATGGAAAGTAGCTGATAGCAATATTGTTTTATCATGTTTGGTTTATATGAGGTCATCAAAGATATAAATCACCTGCTACTTGATTTATATTTTTGGCCACAGTAGAATTGAGAAAGGTCCTGTCTGTAGTAGACACTGCTGTAAGCTACTGTGCTGTGCATATAATAAGTGCAATAAATTGGTTAAGTAGCTCATAAAATGACCAAATTAAGTTACATAGCAGTTGGATGAATTCTGTCTCTTTGCACCATTTTAGATGTAAAACATATGTAAAATATGTAAATCACTGATTCTGGGAACAAGCGGAGAAAGACAAGACATCCAACTAATGTGTCTTGTGTAGTCTCTAAAAACCGCCTTACTGGCTGGCCTATTTTTTTTTTTTACTTTCTGGATGCTTCTCAGCTCAGAATTGATGGGTTCTGCGAATAATCAGTCTGAATTACAAAAAAAAATAAAAATAAAAGCACCCAAGATACTCCATTAAAGTAGCTGACAGTTAGTACCATAAAGTATATTATTATTATTATTATGTATTACAATTTGAGAAATAATATGAAAGGTAAAATGTTATAGATAATGTTAAAGAGGTTAATGTAAGATTGTTAAAGTGTTAGCATTAGTGGAAGCCAAATATAAGTATATATTTTATAATGCTAATGAGAAAAATAAAACATAAATGCTAATAGATGTCTGAAATCATCAGTGGCTAAAAAGGAAAACCTGAGAAATCCAGTCCTACATATCAGTCAGTATATTAGTTGTTTACTATTAATGTTATATTTAAACAATAGCTTGTCTTTATTTTAAATTCATATCAATAAAATTTGAAACACTTTTTCTATTTAATATTGCACAGATGACCTGAAACTCATTAAAATTCAGGGAGCTGAATGGATCCACTGTTCCCAGTGACTTAGTCATAAGTACAACTGCAATCCATTAGACTTTGTTTCCAATGCCAGTCCTCCTTTTTTCCCTCTGTTGTTATGAAACTCACTAGGTTGGGCTGACTCAAAACAGAATTTCTTACAGCCGGGTTGATTTCACAATAATCGGTTACAAGCCAGGTTATTTAGTAATATTAAATTTGTCCACTGAAAATAATATGTCACACTTTTATGTTTATTGTCGGTTCACCCTTAGTTTCTTCAGTGGTTGCTTTATGCCAACTACAAATGCATTTGCAGGAATCACTGGTTCCATTTACTTAACAAGGACATCAAATATGGAGTGAAATTGAACTTTTGGGTGTTTCACATACAAAACTTTAATCTTCAGTCGCTCAAAAGCTTTTGAAAGACCTGGAAAGGACAGTAGGCTTTACTTTTAAACATTTGGCATTCACGGAGCTGTATGGAGCCACTGTTCCCAGTGACTTAGTGAAAAAAACGGTAAGATAGCAAAGTACATCGATAGATTGTAGGAGTGTTAAAAAAAATTCTTACCAAAACTCGAGCACATGCCCTTGGGTGTGTAGTTAGTGCGATTAACTGCGAAGAATCACAATTGCTTTCAAAATGCTCCAAAGAGCACCACAACCACAACCAAGACCTCTAATTTCATGACCAAAATTAGCTGGAGGTGCCTACTTTTGCATCCACTTGTCAGACATCTGGCCATGCACCTAACATTCAGTGTTTAAACTAAGCGCCAGAGCAGAAAAAAATGAAGCCAAAGCCTGCTGTTCCTACAGTGGCCACTTGAGGCTGGCTCCAAAAGACAGTTAAAGTTGGGTTAAGTGTCCAACTTCATGATCCACCACATCCATCTTTTAAATCATCAATTATTGTTGTGAAAATGGGTCACTTTTTTAAAAGACCAAAATGTTTAATGTTTCCTTTTAACAGGCCATTTAAAAAAGAAAAAAAATCTTTTTTTTTAAAAACCAGGCTGATTAGCAGATACTTTTAAAGTAATTACATGAATGATAAAGATAAGCGCACCACTTCACTTCATAGTAGAACAGCTGATCTTATTACCTGTTCAGGCTCTCTTGAAAATACAAGCAGCAGAGCAAAAACTGGTTTTAGTACTCATGCTGTCAGCTAGCTGCTTACCCAAATGAAACGCCCCCAATACCCGAATATAATACCTGAAACAGTGGAGTAATAATAAACTTCACAAAGCACCACTGTGTAAGAAAGAAGCTGCAGCAGGGACAACTCCGCGTAGGAACACAAGTTTAGCGCAGTGATATGTAGTTTAAGTTCAAACATATTAGCCTAATCCTACCCACTGCCTACATAACTGCAGTGTCGTTCACTGCAAGGTAGCGAAGGTGTTTTGACAAATCGTGACGAGAAGGCGGAAGGAAATATGAACCTCTGAGCAGCACGGAGCTGTCACACACCCTCCCTCTAAACACTGCAGACACACACACACACACACGCACACCGTCGGGTACAATAGAAGAGACGAGCTCGCCAAGGAGTAAAAGTCTGCACTCATTTCTACTATATTTTACCAGAGTTCCTGAATGTGACGAGACAACACTGAAATATAACCGACCCGGTAAGTGGATTATATTTTCTTAGTCTTTCCTATATTTTGGCAACAGTTTTGTGAAGCGGTAATAGAAATATTATAATTTTCAGAGGCAGTGAAGTGTAATACGAGACGTAGCATACAGTGAGTGAAGGGGAAGTTGCGCAGCTCATGGATCATCTGTGGAAAAAAAAATACTATGAATTTCTTTGCCGCGAAGTTCCTTCTCGGAGCACGAAAAGCCGTTTCAAAGTAGGCTGTAAATATTCATTAAGTAAATAAAACATTAGGGGTTTATTCCTTATCACGGTGACATAAATGATTCATTTAGTCCACAGAGATGCATTGACTATCTCATTGAGGATATGACACACTTTCATGCTGCCTCTCACCCGTGTCACATATAGTGCATATAGTGGTTTGTCACTGTTAGAGCCCTGAAGCCTTTTTTTAGTTTCCCAACGTGCGTCCTCAGACCACCATAGATTAAATGGGGACTTCAGTAAAGTGAGCCATTTATTTTCACCAGATGACTGACTGTTGTCTTTGGTGGTTAGCCCAATGAAAGAATGGCTTTTGTGATTACACGTTTCTCTAAGCTGTCCCTCCACCTACAGTAAACAGCTCCAAACTGGAATCAAGCCTGCCAAGTCACATATAGCAAAAAGAACTGTGTCTCTAGCTGTCTTTGTAAATGCACGTCTGTTTGGGGTTTGATATCCAGCTTGAATCTATTTCTATGGACCACAGAGGCAAAAAACAACAACAACAAAAAAACCCAAAAGGTTTTTGAAAATACTACCAAGCCTGCGTCCTGCTGTACTGTGGCATCCTGGTTGAGGTTGAGCCTTCTTAGCAAACACAGATGTAAAAAGCACACAGACACACACACAGACACTGACAACAAAAAGGTGTGCCATGTCCAAATATGCTGTCCTGGAATAACATGACATAGCAAGTAATTTACTTTCCTTTTCAATATTGTGTGAACTCTGTCTGTTTTTAATGAAGATAG
The DNA here is from genome assembly GCA_015108175.1 of Pelvicachromis taeniatus. Classification (NCBI taxonomy): domain Eukaryota; kingdom Metazoa; phylum Chordata; class Actinopteri; order Cichliformes; family Cichlidae; genus Pelvicachromis; species Pelvicachromis taeniatus. The sequence continues at coordinate 29,830 of VURO01000168.1, read as the reverse complement.
AAACTAGTACTTTTAACAGATTGGTGTTAAAACCTTTGCTCAATTAAATTAGAAATGAAAATGTTCTATTCCTCAATTAACAACAAAAACAAATGCAGTGCCGCTGGGTTTGTATGGCGATCCAGACCACAAGAACATAAACAACAGCTGAGTGTATTTTGGAAATATAAGGTAAAAGTATAACTCATCATTTTCCAGGCTGTTCCCAACTTACCAAAATAGAGAGGACCTTTTGCTGATGAGTCCCCCCTTGTATGTGGGAATGGTCCATTACTGTGTCGATGACAGACAACTGCAAGCATGTGATTGTAAGGATGCCACTGTGACACTCTGCTGTTTTTTTTCAGGCAGGAGTAGCCTCATATGTGCCAAAAAAGCTATTCAGTGGCACTTGTTAGTCTCTAACTACTGATTGTTGTCATGACAATATAACTGGATGAAAAAAAAATACCTTCAAACAAAATTTCCCCCTCATGCAACATTTGGTTAGCACTTTGCAGAAAGCTAGCTGAGGCCTGCTTGTGGTAAAGCTCAGTGCCAAGTTGAACAGCGTCCTGATCTGTCGTTGTGGATCATTAGTAAGGAATAATGCTGCAGGAAATCTCGGCCACAAGTCATCATTTGTCTTTCGAGCAGCAACAGTAGCTCCTTAATGACAAACAAATGTCAGACGACTGTTAGAGAAACAGTCCTTTTCTTTTTTAAGTTATTAACCTCCTAAGAAAGCTCAAATGTTAATCCCAATCTTAAATCGTGCTGCCAGTGACTTTGTTATCCATCAACTGCTCTGTCATACATGTGAAGCGCCTTGAGGGAATACTAAGAGGGACTGCCACACGTCAATAACCAAACACTCTGCCAGCGACAGTTGCTGTGGCTTTTTTGGAAATGGAGAGAAGAGTGTCTCAGGGGTACATATAGATAGCAAATGTGATTCCAGCTGCCACTGTGGCATGGCAGTCTTAATGATAGGACAGATGATTGAGCGTTTCTTGTCATACGCTTTGAGCTATGTATCATGTTACTGTACCATTGTTGATACTTTTGCTGTTATATGAAATAAACAGCTGATGAGGATTACACAGCTGTCATTCACTGCTCCAAGGGGAGCCTTAATAGCACACGTGTGTGTGTGTGTGTGTGTGTGTGTGTGTGTGTGTGTGTGTGTGTGTGTGTGTGTGTGTGTGTGTTTGTA
>VURO01000168.1:0-26318 GCA_015108175.1 Pelvicachromis taeniatus | reverse complement strand
TATGTATGTTGGTGTCGAACACTCAAAGGAATACAGATAGGAAAATAGTACTGAATTTAGTGGTTTGTTTTCTCAATTATTTTGCCTTATTAAAAAACTGGCAACTTTTTCTTCTGCAAAGTCAACATAGACAAAACATTTCTGTAACCAGTTTTACATTATTTTATGTTGCTCTGCAGGTCTTCTGTAATAATGAAATTGCAAAACAATCTATCACACTGATAACTGTATTTCTGAATAATTATTTTATAATATTTTTGGTGGGCTGAAAAGATAACATGTCAGGTGACTGATAGAAGACGGCCCTCTATGCAAATGATCAGTGAGATAAATAAAACTCCTTCTGTTTAAACCCTACACTATTACAGATTGGCCTCTTCCTTTTTCACAGCTGTTGTTTTTCTTCACGCAGCTTTTTCTTTAAGACTGTTTTTGAAGCTCATTTTGGAGGATATTTTCATTTAAGGGATTTTTGACTCCCGGCTTTCCTAAAAATTGTTTATCCTTTCATATGTTGTTCATCCAATTGTTCCTGCAAATGAACAGGTGATGTGATAATTCTTTTTCAAACAGGTGTACCGCATGCATTTTCAGCAATCCTAACTTGGCTGTATAACACTTTTGTGTCACAGCTAGAGGAAGGCTGAGTGCAGTGATGTCCAGATCCACAAAATCAGCCTCGAGATCTCGGAGCCGCTCAAGGTCCAGGTCGAGATCCCGTTCCACCTCCCGCTCCAGGAGTCGCTCCAGGTCTCGGTCTAGGAAGCACCGTTATAGGTATGAACGATCCTACTTTCGCAACAGCTTGTTAGCAGATAAGCTGCATTTGCCTTAATGGCTAAAGTTGCTCCCTAGTTGCCAGATCTGTGTTGTTAAAGTAAACTCATTCGTGAGATCAATGTCTATTTTCATCTGTTCTGCGTAGCAAATCTTAATTTGTCTGACTGGAAACACACTGTGCAATATTTTTGTGTATCTTTGATTTCCATCTGTAGGATTTAAGGAGTTTGGTTTTCACATGAATAGACAGAGCTGGTGGAGCATATTAGAGCCTTTGAGTCCTACCCAAACTCTTGAGTCAGCCTCTGTATCCACAGGAAATTAATATTTGAGAGAGTTCAGCTCCCGGTTAGTGAATTTAGTTATGGTAGTCTAATATAATATTGCACAGTGGCAGATGGGAATGTTTTGTATTACATTTCACAGTATTTTGAAAGGCATGTTGTTGATTTGCTTTCATGTTGTAAAGCTCTGACTGAAGGGTTTTATACTGACTTTCATGTGCCGTCAGAAGAAACAGTAAGGCTTCAGTCTGATGCCTCCGCCGTTACTGGTAGAGTGAAGCCTGAATGGCAATAAAATGACAGGTTAGCTCATTTCCTGGCAGTGTTACAGCTTGTCTTAAAATTAGCATAAAGAAGAGTCACGGAAAGAATTTCATGGTTTACTCTTCCTGAAGCCACTTTGCACATGTGCATGTGGCTTTGTGGGAAGGCGCACCAGGACTTGAATAGTGTGAACGAACACCTTTGTGCAAGTTTGAAAAGAACAAAAATTCAAATACAAAAACAGAAAAAAGCAAATGCCCCCTACCCCAACGCCACCACCACACATTTACACGCACACAAATAAACAGCTTAATTTCCTGCATGGGCAGCATGACGGAACAAGAAACAGCTGTCAGGTTAAAGACCACTTAAAGGTGCAGGTTTGACAGTCTGATGGGTGGAAACATGTTGGAAACATGTCAAATTTAGCCAGTGTGAAATTTGAACTGTTTCTTTCCAACACTACCTGATCTTGCAATAACGCCGTCATCTCACTTAGCAATTAGAGCCACAGTTTACAGAGGTACACGGTCAGAGCTCTCGCTTGGCTAATTATTTACTCACTCACTTCAGGAAGCTGAAACAAAATAATATCCGCAACAATTTGGTGGAACAGATTAGTCATTTGTGACAAAATCTTCTGTTAATAATCCTCTCCAAACTTGCTGAAAAGCCCTTTTAACTGGCAGGCACAGAGTCAAAGAATTCAGGCAGTAGTAGATTTCCCACCCTTATACGGTCCATGTGACTCCCTGTTCCACCAGTGCTGGGCAGAGGAGATGCAGTATTTGTAGCTCGCACTGTGAGTGTGCAGTGCTGCTCATTGCGCTGCCTCTGTATTCCAATGAGAAAGCACACTAGGTGAGTTACATGTTTTTCTTTTTTTTTCTTTAAGCTCATTTATCTAGTTTAATATGATGTTTGCATGTCCTTTGGTGAAGCTTTAATTTGTTAATCTAAAATTCTTCAGGTTTTTTTTAGGTTTTAATCTTTTTGTAAATCACTTAATACTCTTTAACATTTTAGGACAGTGTTGGTGAGAACACTGAACCGCTGCTGCTTTTTATAAAATGCATCTTTATAAAAGCTGCTGAAGATGCAGTTAAATACTAGTAGTAGTAGATACTTTGCACTACTACTTTGATGTCTGTTTAAAGTTTGAAACAGTTATACTCTCAAATATGACAGTGGACAGCTGTGGAGTCAGTGTTGAAATGTGCTTTTAAAATGGCATGTTGTTCTGATTAAATTGCTGATTTGAGAGAACTGACGAGCACACCGTTATAATCTGAAGAGTTGGTAAAACGTCGAGGCTGGAGTGCGTTGGAAGACTTTTTATCTGAAGTGCAGCAGAGCCACCCTGTGGTCTAGTCTGACCTTGCAGCATGCTCAACAACAAGCTGTGAACTTTTGTGCTTTTCTCCATGTTGTTAACATACTAACATATATTCATGTGTCATACATCATCACAGAATTTAAGGATGATTTTTAAAACATTTGTTTCAAAATATTAAGGATTATCTTTAAAATAATCAAGTTTATTTTGAAAATCATCCTTAATAATAGAAGAGTGTGTTTTTTCTGTGGGAAGAAATATTTTCCTAAAATACTGAATAGTTATGAAATAGATATGTCATTTTTTAGACCAGTAATAAACTTTGTTTTGTAAACAGTTGTAAGCAATCATCCACCCACACCAAAATGCCAGTCATTCTGTGATCATGTTTCCTTTAAAAACAGTAAATCAAAGGCTTTTATGCCCACCATGCTTGTTTTGTATATCGCATAAGATCTACTGTTTCTATTTTTTAGGCAAGTCATTATTCAGAAAATGTATCTGTGACCTTTATCAAACTCTGTAGAAATAAACGTAATGTTTTCTTTGTCTTTTTTATTCATTCACAGCTCTAGATCTCGGTCTCGGTCAAGGTCAAGATCAAGATCAAGATCAAGATCTTATTCTCCATCCTATAACCGGGAAAAGAAATATCCAAGAGGTTACCAGAATAATCGTGAGTTCCGGGGCTATCACCGCGGCTTCCGTAGGCCTTATAACTTCAGGGGCCGAGGACGAGGCTACTTCCAACGTGGGCGCTACCAACGAGGTGGACGTGGCTACAATAACAACAACTATCAACAGAACTGGAAGAATTTCAGGCAACATCCTCAAAAACAGCAACAAAATCATCAGAAACAACAACAACATTGGCAACAGCAACAGCAGCAGCAGCAGCAGCAGCAAAACCATTCACAAGGACGCTCTCAGAAACACTGTGGGACCTCCCCTCATGGCCACTCTCACCAGTCCGACAGATCCTGTTCTCCTTTATCCAGACACTCGCAGCATTCTTCTGCCTCATCACACTCCCCCTCTCCTAAATGCAGGACGGCCTCGCTGCTCGCTAACCAAACCTCAAAAGACGTGAAAGATGAGCAGCTGGCTTCCAAGGACGTTCAAAAGGGAGGAGAGGGAGAGGATGAGTCAGGAGTGCGTGTCGAGTTATTGGCAGGAGATGATAGAGAAGGTGCTGGCGGTGGGAAAAGTGAGGGGAACTGGAAAGGCCTGACAGACTGCAGCAGCAGTCCAAGGAAAAACAGTCCGCTGGCAAGCTCTGCTGCTACTGTTGGTCGGAGCAGCCAAACAGCTAACCAGTGTAGCCCCACTAAAAACACAAGCACCACAACCAATGGCACCCCCACCTGGCAGATGGTGTGTGGTTCATCGTCGGCTAAAAAACCTTCAAATGAAGGTCTAAATCAAATCCTTACCAGCTTTGACATCTCCAGGGAAGACTACCTGGATAGAGATAAATCAGCAATCTCCATTGCATTCAGGAAGTAAGACCAATTTTACATTTACACTAATGACAATTTTTAGTAACTTGAAACACAAATTGTTGTTTCTTTCTTCTGTTTGGAGCCTAACAGACTGTAGATTGTGGATTTTGGGGTTTGATTCCATATTAATGGATAGTAAAAACTGAAATTACATGTTTTCCAGCAATATAGTTTGCAAATTAGTTAGAAATATATTATGAATAAGTGGCTTGGCTCAGCTCTGTGTGCAGGACATGTAACAGAGTATGTATCAAAGCTGAGCAGACAGTGGTGCAGATAATAAACAATGAAAAAAGGTCACATCAGGCAAATATACCATGAGCCATTACAAATATATTTGTGGTAGTGCAATAACAGGTTCAGTTGAGCATTACTTTGGGTAAAGCACACAACCATTTTATATATGCATTTTCTAAACTTTGTAAGCATTGTTGTAGTTCAGATAATGTGTTCATGCACAGAAATTCTAAAGGTTTTCCTAGTGAAAACAGCATTCTTTTGCTTTTAGTACCCGTATTTGTTTTCATAAATATAATGTATCCTTGACAAAATGCTTATATTTCAGTGATGTTTGAAAAAAAAAATCATATTTTCATTTTTGCAGTTGTCTCACAATCAGGTTTTTGAGTTAGACAGAGCTTTTTATCTCTTTCTCCTTCTTTAGGTTTTGGGAGGAAGCTAAAGCTAAAGCTAAATATTCTTCAGAAAATGCCAGGAACACAGAAGCAAACTGTATGGAGCAAGAAAAAGTAAATGGCAAAGCTTCTGTAGTTGTCTCTGAATCTGTATCAAGAAAATACAAAGAGGATAATGATGCTGGAGTGTCTCTGAACAGCGTTTGGAAAGCCTCGCCATTTCTGTCTGCTGATGGGGAAGAAGAGGATGAGATGATTATCAAGCCTCATTCAAAATCACTGCAAAAAAATTGGAATAATGGAGAAGTGTCCTGTAAGCCAAAGACCAAGGTTGCTCTATCAGCCCGAGAACAGTTTGAAGAGTGCTTTGGGAAATGGCAGAAGTTTTCTAATAGTGACAAAGATGCCATGGTAGAGGAGCTTTATCTCAGTGGAAAGCAGGATAAAACAGCAGCCATTGCTGCTGTCCTCGCCAAAAGGGAGTTAACAGGAAAACTCAAAGAACTGTCCCCAGACTTGATTTGTAAAGCCAGAAAGACGGCAGAATCCCCATCTATGCCATCTCCTACACCACCATTACGGAGGAACTCTGACAGAGACATGTTTCTGGTCAGAGTAGAGGACCCGCCTGTCATGTCCTCAAGAAAACAGGAAGCAAAATTTAATGTTAGAATGGATTTCCTCGGAGATAGCCTGATAAGGTGAGCCTGGTTCAATAGGTTAAATAATTATATATATTTTTTAATGTTATGTCATCCAGTCAGAAAATAAGATGTTTGCTTGTTTTATTCAAAAGATATTAAAGAGACTAACGACCTTATCATTTCAGTTCTTCAGATATTTTAGCTGAAGAGCGACAGTTGTCTCAGGACCTTGTGCAGTCCTCTAAAAAGGATCAGGAATTTCGCTCCATCTTTCAGCATGTAAAGGCTGCACAGTTACAAAGAAGTCCCTCTGAGCTGTTTGCTCAGCACATTGTCACCATTGTTCACCACATCAAAGGTGAGTCTTCTGTGTCTAAACCATATCTAAAGATTGCAAATTATTAATCAATGACCATGATGCAAAACTCATAGAAAAGTCAAATGTTTGGTGTTGATTGATTTTCAGCATTATTCACAATGGCGTCTTGAATAAAACGTGATATAACCATAGCTTTTACTTTTTTACCAAATCAGCTCAGCACTTTCCATCTTCTGGCATGACTCTAAATGAGCGATTCACCTTGTACCAAAGACAAGCTGCAGAGAAGGAAATGATGAAGCCAAGAAAAAGTCCAGAGATACACAGGTAGAGTCGCCTATTGAGTGACCCCTCTCACCTTCAGTGTGCTGTGGCTTCACCTCCTCTTTTAACAGCTTTCAGGTATTTTTTTTCCTCACCTTTCCTCCCTGATATTCTACAGACTATCTTGGCTTATTTGTGCTCATGCTTGGTGGAGGTCACTTTTATTTTCCCAGCAGTTTTCTTTTTTGTGTTGTCTTTCCAGTTCAGTGTTGCTGACTGTTTGTTTGTTGTGGCACGTGTCTTGTATTTCTTTTATCCCATCTTGATTTCTTTCTTGCAGGCGAATTGATGTTTCACCAAGTGCTTTTAAGAAACACCCTCAACTTTTTGAGGCGATGAAAATCTCAGAGGATGGCACTTACAAGGTGACTGAACATTTTGACGTATGAAGTATATTGGAATAAGACAACTTCAAACAAGTGAGAAAGCCAGATGCCTTTAGACTGCACTCTCTGAAAGCCAATGGCTTTCCTTGAAGGGAGATGCTCAAGTCTTAAGAAAAGCAAATGCAAAATAAGGCACTTTGACTTTGCTGTTTGTTATATCGCCGCACACGGTGAATGGGTTGTATTGTGGGCACAAGCCTGACCAAGGCTAATGAATCAAATAAGGTCAAAAATGGAAGCCTCAGTGCCAAAGCTGTTCAAGGGACTCTAAGCAATCGTCTTCGTAAGTATTCTTTTAAAAAAATAAGGAACGGAAATAAGCAACAGCAAGCACTTCATGTACCTGTGCTTAAGTTTACTTGCTTAACATTCTGAGTAAACCATCATAGTATTTCTTTATTGATTCGCATGGATACATCTGGTCAGCTCTCAAACATGCAGAGCAAATACTGAGTAAACTGAAATTAGTATGAATAATCACATGCCTTGTCTGTCACTGTTGTGAAAGAGTCATACTGGTGGTTTTGCATGTTTTATCCAAATACCAATAAAGTGTTTATACATCGGTGTTTTCCCCAAATGTTTTTCAAGCCTGAGGCAAATATTTTTCTGATTTCTTCCTGCCATCCATTGGTGTTCTGACCTGAAAGTTTAACAAACCTTTGTGTTTTAAAAAAAAACTAGTGCTGTCAATGTTAACACGTTAATACGGCGTTAACGTGGTCATCACGATTAACGCGATTACTATTTTTAACGTACTCAACCTGCCTGGAGTGCAAAATGGACAAACTTTGGATAAACTGCCTGAAATGCGTTGACAGAGACATTTCAGTGATTTTGAGTCAGTCTGCGCTCCAGATGGGGTAATTGTTAATCGCGTTAGTCATGATGATGGCGTTAACGCATTAACCCCTCGCACATATTAATCTGCGTTAACTCGTTAATGGGGATTTGCCAATTTTGTCGCGTTAACGCAGATCAGTTTGCGTTAACACGTTAACGCAGACAGCACAAAAAAAACACAAGTATATGTTGTTGCTGAAGCTCAGGAATTAAAATGTGTGAATCTGTTGCTGGATATTTTATTGCTGTTGAATAGATTGGATGGATAAAGCTAGCTACATGTTGTATAAAAATGATCCTCAAAACATAAGAATTGGAAAAGTAGATATTTAGGAAACACTAAAAACATGCAAAACTACTGGCTTGGCCTATTAAATGCACTCAAAATTCACTCAAAACTAGCTTGGTTTTATTCATGCCAGCTGGTTGTCACCTGGGTTTTTGCCCATTTTCCCCGCATTTCACTATTTAGTTTACAAATCAGTTTGGCTGAGAGAACTGACAGCCCTCCACATGCTAATCCAAAGTCTATCCACGACATTGTGCTCTGTTTTGATTTTGCTCAGGATGGAGGGGAAAAAATCAAGGGTGACCCAATGGACCTTCGCTTGGATATTGAACGGCGTAAAAAATATTCCAACCATGAAAGATATTTTAATGAGGATCAGGAAAAAGATGTGGGAGATTCCCCAGATTCTAGCAGAGGGAGATCTGTGGAAAACTTCTATAAATACCACAAGAAATCAAAGTATGTGCAATTGTTTTGTACTTGTCTCTACAATTACGATGACATATTCATGCTCAATATATCTTGCGCTAAAAACAGCTGCATATTAAAGAATTAGCTTGCATTATAATTCTTGTGCAGAAAAAGTAAGAAGAAGAAGAAACATTCTCGCTCCAGTTCATCCTCATCGTCCTCATCCTCCAAATCTAACAAAGATGAAGGTTTACCCCAAGAGAAACCTGACTCAAAAAATGGAGACTTTAATAAAAACCAACTGGGCCAAAGGGAGTCATCGGGTTTAGCTGAAAGTGGACATCCACATGGAGGATTTGTAAGACTAATAAGAAGCCTGATTTGTTATAATATCTGTAATGTAATGTAAAATTTCCATCATACATATCTATGTATCGCTACATATTGCATATTTTGAGCATCTTTTCTTTTTCTCCAATTACAGCAAGTAAGAATACGTGGAAGGAACTGGAGCAAAGGGAACTATCAGGGTAACATTTCACACAGTAATCCTGTAAGCATGGTTGTACACCAAAAAAGTGAAGACTGGGACCCAGAATATACTCCCAAGAGCAAAAAATATTACTTGGTAAGGTTGATCTCTTTCCTCATTTTGTCAACCTTAATGTCCAAAAATATTTAGATGCTGTGTTAAATGTCAAAAATAAAGCATGTAATATTTGCCAAACATTTAAACTGTACATCTAGTGAAAACTGAGGGCCTGATAAAAGCTGAACAATACATACAAGTTTTGACGCAATGTATGATGCCTCCCAGATGACAACCGTTCTATAATTGAAGGGTTGGCTTAATTTAGCAAAACAGTGCCGAACCCCATTCTGTTTATTAATAGCAGCATGGCTTCACAGTTAAAGAGTCCTGGTGCTAAAGCGGCCTGCCTGCATTCCAGACCTATTCATCCAACATGTGGAGCATTATGAAGCCGTGACTAAAGAGGACTAAACTGTTGACCAGCTGGAATTATATATCAAGCAGCTGCCAAATGCTTAGACATGCTGTTAAAAGAAAAGGTGAAACAAATGGTGGTAAACATGTCCCTGTCATTATTTTACTACATTGTAGGCATCAAATTCAAAATGTGAAAATCTATCCGTTCAGCCATCCATCAGTGTAACCACTTATACCTCAGATACACTGGGTTATAGAGCTGTCAGTAACTCCCTAGCAACCACTGGTCACTATGGAAAAATGTGTATGCAGGCCTAGAGCCCAGTCGTCAACACCTGAACTACCACCGATCACCAGGGCAAAAAATGTATATTCTCTAGCTAGTTGGTGAGTGGTTGCAGGCAGTCACTCGTTGAAAGTAAAGGTGGTTTCAAAGAAGGCATGGTGTCTTACCAAATAGCTTGAGCATTATGAAGTTGCAAGGTTGCCTGTAATTGGACGTAAGATGCTGACTTGTCCGCCAAAACACAAAGCCACTGCTTGATGAGCTGTAGTGAAATTGTTAAAAGTGCAAAAAAAAAAACCCTAGAAATGGAGACTGTAACATCTAACCCTTAAAAGGAAGATTGTGTTTTTCAAAAAACTTTCTCTGTTTTAGGTTTGCATTACTCTTTTTCACTACAACTCAGCGAGTAGTAACAAGTATTTTGTCTTCAATGCAACTATGAGAAATTGCAGTAGTCTGCTAGTAACCATAAGGATCACAGGGAGATTTCTGGTGTAGCACCGTCTTTGTGACTAATTTTGCCTAGCGACAGCTAGCAACCATATGCCTACTAGTTAGTAAATAAACATACTTCCTAGCAGGACGTCACTGACTACTCTCTCCTTTGAATGGTAATTAGCTGATCATAGGGCTAAACTGTTTCTCAGCTTCAGCATTTGATGTGTTGAATTTGAGCCTTGACATATATCCCTCACATTCTCCCACATTTTTAGCACGATGACAGAGATGAAGAGTCAGAATGCAAGTGGACAGACAATCAAGGTCGAGGGAGAGGAAGTTTTACTCGCGGAAGAGCGAGATTCCTTATCCGCAAAGCCACTGGGGGCGCCAATATTATCTATCCAAAATGGGGCCTCGATAAGTTCCAGGTCAATGAGAAGCAAGGTGGTATGCAGAGAGAAGAGACTGAACAGGACCATAAAAGGGCAGACGTTGATGGAGAGAACAACTGAGCAGCAAAGGAATCTGCTGAAAAGCCTATCTTTTGTGTTCTCACAAGATCTGACTGAGTGATTTTATCCAGTGGATCAACAAATGCAGATTAAATGTTTTAAGCTATTCCTATGAAAGCATATTACTTTAATTTCAGCTTGGGATACTTCTTCAGACTTGACTCCATTTCCTACGTCAAGACTAGTAAAAGTGCTGTTTAAGAGTGTAATGCAGTTTCTTGTCAAGTTTAAATTTTTATGCTTCTCCTTTATTTTGGTAAATTAAAATCTCTTTCATGCAGCATTCTATTAATATTTACACTTTTTTGGGTAGGACGATTAGAAAATAACTTGCATTTTTGAATTGACACAAAAAAGAACTGCACATTTTTGATCCAATCAGCTCGGCAACAAGATAAATTATTGTACTTCAAATATATTAAAATATAATTTAATTTACAAACAGTGACTGTATGTTATGTTTTTATGAGCTATGGCTCATCAATAAGTATGTTGTTCACAATGACATAAAAACACCACAGTCCAGGCAATTTGGCAATCCAGAAAAAACACTGATCTGACAATGGGACCAAACTGCACAGGGTCATAGATTGTGCCTTGCAGTCTGTCATTATACAGAATACAACCATTTTACAGCACTAGCTAAAAGCCTTTTAACAAGCTTGTGAAACATTTTACTATCCGACTAGTAGCTTTAGCTTGTTTTTGGATACCACTTTTGTGTATAATACTGATAATGACTTTCTTTCTGCAAAGAATTTAATTTTGTTTTTTGTACTTGGCCACGCAGGATTCTGACTTCGATTGTAACTAAAAATGTGTTTTTACTTCTATAGATTTTATTGTCATTTTTATGTTTGCAAGCTTTTATTCAACCGAACAGGTTTTAGCAGTGACGTTAACTGCGTGCAACTGTCTGCACAATGAGAGTTCTAGTTACAGATTTTAGTCTGGAGTTTACAGGAAAAAAAAAAGTCTATCCAAGTTTGTCAAACAGAACAAGAATGTTTATTCTGTGCATATCGATGATATTTGTCTCTTCAAGCTTAGAATTAGGCTCATTTATGCAAGTGCAAGTATACCTTGCTGTGGGTGCACTGGTCTTACTTGCATATATAGGCCAACAGATTTAAAATTCTCATGTTTTAAGGTTAACTTCTTAGGGAATGTTGCATTTTTTCTTATAGTTGTGGCCACTGTTTGTTTTGTTTGTTTCGTAGAGACTGTAAATGAAAGAAACACTGATTACTTTGACATTTGTCTGTATGTGTCTTTAATTAAAAAGCATCTTAAGAGTCATGGAGGTTTTCTTTATTTACCACTGTCTATGGAAAGGATGATGCTCCCAGGGTCCTTAAACATTTTACAACTCGGGCTGTCTCATGAATCAGTAAGAAGTACCTATTGTCGGTGTGGCCTGAAAAGATTACGCTTGTGTGCTATGAGTGAACCACACTTTGCGCTTTACTTTCATAATGTTGGTAAGAGCACATCAGATTTGGTTACAACTCATGTTTTTTTTTTTTTTTTACTAAAGGGCAAGATCACCTGCTTAAATCAAAGCAATCAAATCCCTGTAAGTCACTGGGAGTTGAATAAACAACACAGCCTAAAGCCACAGTGTGCACATCCCATTAAAGCAGCTTCTGCTCTGCTCTCAGCTTTGGAGTCACACCTATCAACCAATTATTGCATCCACAAAGGCTGAAGTCAAAGGACTGTTTCACTGGATTAAATTTTACTTGGGAAATTTGTCAGTTTGTACTCATTGATTCATTTTTACTTCCGGGGCTAAATATAAACTAAAGATGCTGATGGTGTTTTTGTATTACTTGGTGGCAGATTTGAGCTCTTTGTCACACTGCAGGATAAAATAGTGACTGATCAGTTACCTCCCTGGCTTGACTAGAGTGGGATATTAGTCTAAAAAGTTACCTTACATTTTATAGTGTGCATCTCATACTCCCTATTGTAACTGGTGCAAGTGAAATCTTGCAAATGACAATTTGGCTTGTTTGGCAACATTCAACGTGGAAGTTGAGAAGGTTCTGAAGTTCATCTTATCTGTTAACTAAAGCCTCTGACCTGTTACTGTAATAAAGGAAAAGATAAGGGTCTTTGTTACTGCAACTAACTTACATTATATAAAAAACAATCACAGTATATTTAGCCTGTAACCCTTGTTTGCCGTATACGTCCTACCACTTAACCTTAAGAGACAAAAACATTACTATCGCTACAAAATTATTACTGTAAACACATTTATGGTTGTGATTTAGTCGAGTTGGTTTAACTTCTGGGAAGCCTGAGACTATTGGGCGGGGCAGTACAAATGACAGTAGAGCTGACTGGAAGTAAAATGCACTTGTGTGGCTTATGAAGTCTAACTTACGTAGTCAAATAATTTGCTAGCTACAGATTAATTATACTGTCATTCTCATAAGTCTCACCTATGAGCGTTGCTCTTTCACTAGAAACCTGTCTTACCTGTTCTTCTGCCTTATTTTGTCTCTCCTCCTTCTCTTTCTCTTGACTGTCTGACCCACTCCTACTTTTTTGCTGTTGATTTTACATGACTAGCCTCAGGAAAAGTTGCTCAATGTTAATGTTTGACAAGTAGGAAGAAGGTCTTTGGTTGCCATATCCAGCAGCGTTAGACACACAGCCACACTCTTTCAGTTCTCCTTCTACTCAAAGAGTTTGTTTGCCGCTTTGTAAAGGGATTACATATTCAAATCAAAAGGGAGATCGAATGAAGGACAACCATGGGTGAGTCAGCATTATCAGTTTTTCTGATTTCTGATTTCTTAATTTTTTGACCAACAGTTGCGTCTTTTGCTGGGAATTCGTGGCTGTGGTAAAGAAAAGCTGCTAAGTGTTGTCAAACTTTAATGGATTTGTGTCGGCTAGAAATGCTGGTCCAAGAATTTATGTATTGTAGCTGACATGTACAGGCATGCAAAAATATGAAGCTTCACTCTACGGATACTAGTGTACATTCTAGCTCTTGCACGGACTGTGCAGATTTGTGTTTACTAAACAGTTTTGGAAAACCTGTTTTTGTATGCATCCAACATAACAATGTCACACTTTCAGTTCTTTTAAGAATGTCTAACGTTCTCTTTATGTTCAGGAAAATAGTGACATTATGAATAGTTGTTTCACTTCTCCGTGATAAATGAAAACTAAGTATTTTAACTGGGATAATCAAAATTCAAGCTCATATTTGTTTCTAGCTTCCACTGCTTAGGGATTTTTCTTGGTTTTTTAAGATGTCAGGACATATCACTTGTGAGACAAGTTACACCAGCCTTTGTGCAAAGAATCTAATTTTCTGCCCCATTTACGGATGCACTGTAGAGGTGCTGGTGCTGATCGACTTTGAGAGCAACTCAGACGACGAGCTCACAGTGAGGGAGGGGGATGTGGTCAAAAATGTCACCAAGGCCAGTGAGGAAGGATGGCTGCAGGGGGAGCTGAGAGGGAAGAAAGGCATGTTCCCTGCCAACTTTGTCCAGGTCTGCCAAGGCTTTACTGTTCACAGTACTTTGTTCATCTACATCACATGCAACATGTGTAAAATATGATGTATTTGGCTTTTAACAGGAGGTCCCAGTCTATTTGAGAGGAGAGAGCAAGAGGGAACCACGAAGCATTAGAACAAGTAAAATGCAGTTTGAATTATCAGCACTTTCTGTTTTTTACTGTCATGACCTTAAAAAGCAGGAACACAGACACTTTAATCAGAAAGCATTTAAAGCAGTTTTTAAAGATTATTTAAAATTGACACCCAACAGAATTATGAAATGACTTTGCTTTCCAAAAAAGAACAAAAAATGATAGAAAACGACTGAATAATTGGAGATTAAGTATCAGAATTTCAGGAGCGGGACCACGCCTCCAAACACATTCTTTCCAGTTCTCATCTGTATGGGTCCCCCCAGTTCCACAAGCTGTTCATTCTCATTTATGTGCCCCACCCTCCCTCCCCTTTTCACTTCTTTAACTTCTTCACTTCTATTTAGTACATGGGGATCTGCCAGGCCCGGGAGCTGCCGCCAGTCCCCTTCGAGGCCTTCCCCAAACCGCAGATCAATCCATGTCCAAGCCATTCACCTTTACCTACAAAAACCCTGTCAAGCTGTGGACGTGGACCCAGCTAGTAAAATGCAATATGTTAAAACATTTCATTCAGTTTCCCACATTAAAATATGACCAACTGTTTACAACTGTTTGTAACACCGATATCACTAACAGTGTTAAATGTGACTGACGCTGCATTACCATCGTGGTTAATTTGGATCTTTTGCACACAGTTGGACTATTCTAAGTAAATATCCTGCTGAATAAAATGATTCTTGCTACATAATGAGCCATCACAACAATACAGTAAAAATTGTTATTACAATAATATTCAAAACAGGTTGTTTTTTTACATTCACCACATCTTTAGAATGTAAAGTATAACTAATTATACTGTAGAGAAAAAAATGTGACTTTGAAGAAACAGACACGCTCAGAATGTGAACAACTGCTCCAAGCTATGCACTCTTAGCACTTTCCTGTTGAAACTTGACAACAATGCTTTCTAGTCCAAACACATTGTTAAAGAGGTCTTTCTTTTTCATTAGAAGAACATTATGAACTTTACTTTGTCTGACAATTCTTTCGTTTTTTAGCAAGGAAGAAACAGACAAGAAAATGTGAGGTGCTGTTTCCCTACAGTCCCTTAAATAAAGACGAAATGGAGCTGGTTGCTGGTGAGACTATAGATATCATCAATGAGGTACAGTTCTTATCACCCTTATGACTTTTAACGCTTACATCTGAACTCTAAATACCAAACTGTGAGTCAAATGTTAGCAGTAGATTAAGGGCTTAAAATAACCTGGTTGTGGCTGGTGAAAAGGCATCTATGTGTTGACATGACAATAAATATCTGACAGCAGTTCAGCTGCTGAGAAGTGAAGCATTTTCCTGTCACTTCCAGTAATTCCCCTGGTATCAGAACCCTGTCCTGTAGGGATGATAGGTAAATCAGGGTGTTGTTGATGTTCAAAGTTTTTAATGTGGCTTCATTTGACCGATTTCTTTTTATTTATAATTAAACTGACAGTTGACAGCAAATATATGTTTTTCTGAAATTCATGCGAACTGATCAGACTAGTCCTGGCAGTTCTGAGGATCATTGGTCAGACACCTTAAACAGCCCGATCAGGTGTCTGGAATGCACCACAACATGATATTTCGTGTAAACTTTAAGGTGGTAGTTCAGCTATTTACTTGTAATTTCACTTATTTTTAGCTTTAGCGATGTTGAGGATAGTTGGTCTGCTGGCTTACTGTATCCATAATTTACAAGAAATCGGAGCTTCTCCCAGAGTATTGTACAGATTTCAGTAAAACAAGATTAATTCATCTCGGTTATGACTGTGTGCGAGCCTCCTTGACTTCTCGGTGGATCTTAGTTTTCTCATTAGTTTGCTTGATAGCGCTAACCAATGGCAACAGAGATTGTAGAACTTTTTTTCTGTACATTATGCATTGTAATACAATAACCTGTGACGTTTGATGGATCGTGACCCACTACACCACTGATGTTCTGGTTTTGCTTTACAATTTGCATGACAGATTGAAGACGGATGGTGGATGGGGGTGAAAAATGGGAAACTAGGAGCATTTCCATCAAACTTTGTCAAGGAAATTTTCATTTCTCCCAAAGGTTAGTGGCAAAGTCCATTTTTTTTTATAGTTTCATTTTTCATATATGACTTACATGTAAATTAACATTTTGTATGTAAACAGATGGAAAATTCAATGAGGGCAAAGCAAGACCGAAACTCACTGACGCTGTGTTCAATAAGGAGGTTTGTAAGAGTGGAATAACTTTTCTAAAATATGTATGAGCTGTTTTCCTTTTACTTAATGCTGTCTTTGTTCCCATTCAGATAACTCAAAGAGCAAGTGTAAGGAACAAAGCAAAGAAATGTAAGTTCAGAGTTTTATACATTTATATCACATGCATGAAAATCCGATCATGTTTGACACTGATTCTAGTTTTGAACAGCATTTTAAAAGCCACTTCAGTGGGTCAAGTGGTAAATCCTTGTACTTTTACCTTTACGGGTGGGGTCAAACCAAAATACTTAACAGCAATATGCCTTGATTAACCGCTTCACATCAAAGTGAGTGATCTTCCAGGGTTAAAGGTTTATAACCTGCGTCAAGTATTACAGTCGTTTGTAATCTTTACTGTTCTTTGATTTAGTAATGTTCCAGGTTGGATAGAATTAGTCATCATTATTCAGACCTCCTCACATGTAAAACAATTTCTGTAAAGTTAATAATGATGTTACCTCTTAACACCCTATATCCTCAGCTATGGAGTGTTGCAAAGTCATGTTTGATTACAAGGCCAAAACAGAGGATGAGCTGGAACTGAAAAAAGGAGATGTTGTTACGATACTGAACAAGGTTTGAGCACATTTCTTTATTTACAAGCATTTTTTTTCTCAGCTGTTCATTGGCGTCATACTTACGACAGACTAATAAATTCCCTGGGATTATTTGCTTTCTTAAAACATACCATATGGTTCTTCCAGAGAAACCAGTTGTGTCACTTTCAAGACTGACTAGGCTTAAGGACAGAAATGTGGCACTTGTCCAGACATGCTAAGGAAAAAAATATTCAAGATAGCTACTTCATGATGACACGTCGTGCTCTGCTTGACTTTTTGATGACCTTAGGTTCAGAGATTTCAGATCCCGAAGGACAGAAGCTTGTTTTAACCTCTCTCAAATGACTCTTTAATCACCATCTGAAGGAAACAGTAGATGAAGGCTGGTGGGAGGGAGAGCTAAGCGGCCGGTGCGGCTTCTTTCCTGATAACTTTGTCATGGTGATTCCACCGATAACCAACTTGCAAGTGAGTGGACAAAAACACAATCTCAAACATAACCCTGTTGGACTGGAGTTTAACTGCTGCATTGCACTGCAATGAAACCATGGGCATGTTTTGGAGTAATTGATGCTATGCATACTTATTTATCATTTTGAAATGCCCTTAAAATATAAAATAGATTATATCTATTTTAGCAAGTCTGCAACCAGTATTCAGTGACTCAGTGCTGTCTTTAAATACCTTCTGCTTTGGAGTTACTCACTGAAATTTCCCATTTGTGGAAAGAGTGTGTAGAATATGGGAAGAGTATAAGGGACATGGAGTACCAGAAAACTTACTTTTTCATGTCTTATTCCTCCTGTAGACGGGGCCCATAAGCCAACCACCTGTACGCAACAACAAGCAGCTCTCAGGTAAGAGAACAGCATGTTTCACTGATGAAATACAGAAGCACAGTGGTTAAAACTCTTTGAAAGTATGTTGTGGAGCCCGACTTTTAGAGGTTCATGTCCAACTTGGAATTTCTGACTGCAGCAGTATTTTGCCTGGCAGTGTGCTGACAGTTTGGCCTGTAATAGTAACTCATTACAGGCATGTCAACATTTATACAGCATGTCTTTACATAATAATTCAATAAAATATTAAAGTTTGTTTTTTTGTAATTATTGGCCTCTGTAGTGATCTATGAGAAAATAAAGACCTAGAGGGAAAAAAAATCTATATTCACTAAATACCCTGAAGTCAGATGAACTATTCGAACATTTCTTGAGATTACATTCATTCCACATAACAATTCAAGCAAACAGTGACCTACCCTAGTTACATTTACAGTAGATATGAGAAGTTTTCATCTTGTGACCATGTAAAGGAGGTTAAACAGATTTAAACACTGCCCTGTAGCACACAGCATAAACTCCCTAAACCACAAATGGGGCCACGCAGGGAAAACTCACCAGGAAAAAATGCAAGAGCAGCAAATTCTCACAACTCAAATCCTGATTTCTTCTTCTTCGGTGATTTTTCCTTAGAAGATAGCGTTAGTGATCAATCACAGCAGTTATTGACTCTCAATCTCAATATTTTCTGTTGACTGAGTTTTGTTTTTGTAAAATATAAGATTTCTAAACTGATATAGTTATTGCTGTTGTATTTGGACAGCTGTTTTTATTTAAACAGATTTAAAGCAGAATGCTCATTAAAGCACCCTTTGACTTTCAAAGGTGGAGAAATTGAATCTATGAATCTTACAGCAGGATGTGATTCATGGAAATTTTTTTATACCATCAAATGTGTCTCCCCAAACAGCTTTTTAAAAGGATTCAAAATATGCACCCTCATTGAAACTTAAATAGGCAGGTGAAAATAAGACCAAAGGAAGTGGCACCAGTACTATGAGAATTACAGTGCAGCCTCGTACCAAATTGCACTCATTATTTCCACACAGTATCACTTGAAAGATTTTCACAGGAAGTCTCAGACTGTAGTAAGATGGGGGGATGGTTAAACTGGTCATGTGACATAGTTTAGGAGTCTTGGAGGAAACAAGGGGGGTGGGGGACAGAGGAGAGCGCTGTCACAGATTTCCACTACCAGCAACAAACAGCACTTGAGCTTCTTCTGCTCTGTGGATGGTTTATTTACGGGGGGAATGTTGCACAATGCGTTGCATAACACTCAAGGTAGGCATCCTGTGTTTTCATTCGATCCGTTATACATGTCTGAGTTTGATGTTAACACTAAAGCTACATTTTTTGTCCTATTTCTTGAGGTCTTTGCATTGGAGCAGTTTTACTTCTTAGATTGCATTCATTTAGCACGCCTGTAACCACACAGCTCATCTTATCTGTTTGAGAATAACCACTTCACTTGCATGCCCAACAGAGATCTGTCACATAACTTTAATGCTTTAACCTCTCTCCAAGGTAAGTCCTCTTATGGGCTGTATTTGTTTCATATGAGATGACCCAGTCCATGATAAATTTGTTAAGACCTGGGAACTGTAACTGCATTGCTACTAAATCTAGCTGTTACCTGATTTGCTTCAATAACGTGCATATCCTTACATCTGAACGCCATTAGCATTTTTCTACACTATAATGCTTTTTGGACAGTGTTTTAGATCTTTGCAAAACAGTCATTCATGTTTTATCATGAACTGAGGGCAGAATAATCAGAATCAAAATCAGGAGAAGCCACACTTGCAAAAATTATTTAAACAATGGTGAGTTTGCTCAGCATGAATCCCTGCACAGCAACAGCATGCCCCGTATTCACTCATTCAGCTACAGACAAAAACACCTGGTAAATGCTCTGCTGATCAAGAGAACTTTCAGCGAAACTGCAAATGTCTGATAAGACCTTTATTTCCTGACAAAGCACACCGTAAAACATCACTGCTTCTGTCTGTGCTGCCATTGTTATGGCTGTACTAAATAAAGTGCCTTGAGTATTTTAAATGAGCACCCGTTGTATTTGTGTGACAAATGCAACCAATAATCAGCGGTAAAATTTAATTTAATGTTTTTCGGGTTTTTTTTCAGTAAAGAGAGAGGCCTCAGCAATGGAAAAAGTTGGTCCAACAACAACAAAGACGAGTAGGTAGAGATGGCAGATGCTTTTATTATACCATTAGGACTAATTCATCTTAAAAAGAAAACTCCTGCTGTGGACTAATGTGATGATTTTGTTTTGCAGATGATAAACCAGAGCCTAAAGACCTAAGAAGCAATCCTCCAACCAAAGTTAAGCTTCCACCCATCAACAAACCCAGCCCGCCTCCAGTCAAAGACAAGCCTACCAAGGTTTTACCAAAGTGAGTTATACAGAAGCATCTGTGATGTTCTCTCTCACTACTTGTAACTCCATGTGAAACCACTTTCTGGAGACCTGACCAGAATAGTTATTCATATGCAGCCTTTCGAAAGCAAAAAGGCCTTCAGAAAATGTCAGGAACACTTTCTCCTCTCTGGTCTGGCACCAACAGTGGAGCCTTTAGATGTTAAAAGGTTTTTGGTTGTCGCCACCAGTTGCTATGGTTTCCTTAAAGAAGAATGCCAGGATGCCTGACATTTAGTGGCTCAGTGGAAATTGTGGGATGAGTCAGATCAGGCCGAAACAGACGAGAGCAGCCCATTTCCTGTTTCCTGAGAAAACGCTCACAAACAGCCTTACACACACAAAATTGAGAAAACAAAAACAGGCCCGTCTTGAGAAGAAGAACACGCTTTTGAAAACTGTTTTTTCCACCTTCTTTAAGACTCCTTATGTTCGTCCAAGCTTATCCGACAAGGCTTTTACAGCCAGGCTGATTTTTCAAAAAACACATCAGCATTTAAAACTTATTATATACCTTATTAAACCTGTAGGAATTTAGTTTTCTGCATTTAACCCATTCACTCAGTGAAGCAGTAGGCAGCCACCAATCCAGTGAGCGGGGAGCAGTGTGTAGAAACGGTACGTTGCTCAGGGGTACCTCAGGGCAGCCGCTCAGTGGATTTGAACACCCGATCTTTCGATCATGGTGCGAAAACTCTACCTACTAAACTATCTCTTCCTCACCTAAGCAGTAACTCTGAATACAGAGTTACTATACAATATTATAGCACTACTTCAAGACTTCATTTGCCATGCTCTGCACCTGCACCAGCACTCAACTGTATTCAGGAAACCAGAAACCACATACAAACTCTCCAGGCCTCTGCGTCAGTATTTGTGCACCAAATACATCTTTTTTTCTTTTCAGATCTGAAATTCAGATAATTCTGTTTGTTTGTAATTTAAAAAAAAAAAAAGGGCTGTTCATTCTAAGGTATATTGTTGTTTTCTGTAGAACCAATGGTGATGTGGCTGCTGTTTCACCGAAACCACCGGAGGAGAAGGAGACCGACCAGTTTGATGGGTTGGAACTGCCGACTGAAAAGCTGAGCCATCCCACAGCACACAGAGCCAAACCTCCACAGAGGAGACCACCGTCAGGACTCCCCACAGTAGCACAAGTATGTCCGTATTAGCAACCCACACCAATCGATCTCTATGGCAGTGTGTATAACATGGAAGTAAAGAGCTTCATAAGAAACACTGAAATTATAACCTGCATACCCACATCAGTAGGGCTGTCAAATCAACTCATTCTCAGATAAGATATTCATTTGCAACAGTATCAACACGAACAGTATCGACTCTTTGCTTCCTTCTGCCGACACACAGCTTTTAGACAGTACCTGCATGCAGGCATCCACACAGGCCCTCCCCCTTACCAGCAGCTGAAGCAGTTGACAATCACAAGACTACAAGAATGAACACCTGGAGGAATTTTGAGAAGTCAACAAAGCTTCCATTTTAACAACACGGAAATGTTGAACCGTTTCCATAATTATAAACCTGAACACTTTTGTCATATTATTGTCGCTCGTTCTAATCTTTATTATTGTTTTAGGGGTTTTATTTGCTCCTGTGGTATCAAAAATGGTTGTGGGTATCAAGTATTTTTCTAATGTTATGTAATGTAATGGTATAATGTTAACCAATATTTCTGAAGATGAATCAAAGGTTTATCAGTTTTCTGTTTAATTTTGTGCAGTAATAAAGCATAATTGTTTGAAATAGTCCTTAATACTTTTAGTATTTTTTTAGTAACTAAATACTTTTAGTGATTCTTATAAATATTGTCTTCATGTTGGGATTAGAACAATTGTTAGCAATAATATACAATAAGCTAATACTACTACTACCACCTCTACTAATACTACTAATATGCACTACTACTACTACTAATAAGAAGAATTATTAATAATAATGTTATTAATTTTGTGCCTTATGTTATTGTTATGCTTTGAGGCCATCTTCACACCTGAAGCCCTGAACCTTTATAGATAATACCCCATGGAGGTGTACATGGGAATGCTAATGATATCTGATATCATTTGAGAGGACAATAAAGAGTCTTTACTGTGCCACCTCCCTAGTTTAAAGTCCATACCGTGTCCGGTTGCACGGATTTGTGCAATTGTGACTTTAGAGGAGCTAACTGTTGTTACATTGGCTTCATGTGTTCCGTGTCATTCATACTCTGCATATTGAGTTTCCTGAGAGACTGAAGATAGGTCTGAAAAGGATCATCTCCTAATGTATGCTACACAAAAGGAACAACAACTTGGAACATTGTCCCAACCTGATTCTCCTGATGCTTTTACAGAAAAGTGAGCAGTTTTTATGGACAGCCCTCTTGCTCACTTTACACTGTTCAAGGCTGACTTCTTGGTCATAACAAGTCATTTGGAAAAATGAAAGAATTAGAAGAAAGCGAAAGCAAGCTTGTACTTGGCTGCCCAAAAACCCCACCTAGTTGTTAATACTGCAAAGCTGAAAAACCAGCTTTTTCAGGCACACTGTGAAGAATGTCTATTAGCAATGATTGACATTGAAACTTGACTTTTCTTCTTTTGCACTACTAGAGCGCCACGGACCAGACAGATGCAGAACTATCACCAAAAAAGTTCCACACGGTGTGTAACACTGGGTTTTCAGGCTGAAACATAGTTGAAGTGCTTATCGTTTTTTTTTCATGAAATCACAGCTTGAGTTCAAAAAGTTGTTCTATGTAGGAAAATGTGCAGTATCTATTTTTCACAATTAAAATCATTTCAGACCACAGAAAATCTTCTGCCCACACCTGCAAAGCATGATCTTCGACCCAAGACACCACCTCCAGTTCGACCAGTACCACCCAAAGTTCTCGTAGATAACAAAACCGTGACCTTTAAAGACGAGCCAACTGTGGAAAACCTGCAGGCTGAGATCAAAGAGCTGAGGATGACTTTGGAGCTGCTTGAGAAACGACAGGAGTGAGTATCATTTGTTTTGTAGCCATGTTTGAAACCTGAGACATGACAGGTTTATGACAGGCTAAAAGTTACGTTTTTTAAAATCAAATTAAGATAATTTTGTAGATCTTTATTACAGTTCAGCTCTCTTCTCAAACAAAAAAGAAAGATGTCTTGTACCACAAACATACACAGGAAGTGACTAATTCAAACCTAACAGAGAACAACAAATGAATACAACTGTGCATGTTCCATTATAGGAAAAACCTGACTCAACAGCTCTTTTGTATCTCTTGATCTGAAACATTACAGCAGCCTGAGTGATAAACACATGCCGCACTCTGCAGAGCTGCAGACATTTCATTTCCTGATCAGTGATCTTCTTAAGCATTTTGAACTCATCAACCAGCAGTTTAAAACTTAAATTACTGTTGTTTCCTAGTCGGTAGCTGAGTGTTTTGCATTGTACCAGTAAAACCTTTGACAGTATATGTTAATTACAGGCAAATATACAAATCCTACTGGGACGTGTGTGAAGATTTCTGTAACTGCATGTCAGTCCGTGTTTGTGTCATCAGTTTTCTAATTGTATAAAAAGATTTTCTAAATGCAAATTGATATTTGTGAATGTGTCTTCAGGCTCAGTGTGTGCATAATGCATGCATAGATCTGTAAATGCCTACATAGTTATTAATAGACGAAACTAAACATTTTGATCCAGCAGCTTCCTACTTGGCTGCCATATTAGACCTACAAAGGCATGTGGCGATCTGTCTGTAAACCTGAGGTGTTGTCTGCTCTGAGCTCAGACTCACAAGCTCAAACATACCAACTATAACACCAGGTGATTTCAAGTATGAAATTGCTGAACGGGGCGGGACATGGTTGTGCGAGGTTGACTGCAATGAAATCTTAAACTGCTTCAAGTTTAAGATTCACGCAAGTTTGTGTTTTCAGAAAGCATAGCGAGTGTTGTAAAAATGTAACAGAAGACCTTTTTAGACGCATGTCTAAGTAAACACTTGAGTTAGTCATAAACCTGTGCAGTTTGGATCATCACACAGCTGTTTTTAAGGAATAAGTGTTTTTATTTTATTTATTTATTTATTTACTCATTCTAAACAATCTTTTAACCTTTTTATTAATCCATGTATGCATTTATTATTTTTGTGACGCATGGAAGGGCGCACTGGGTCTGTGCGGTGTAACCCCTCTGTCCAAAGCAAATTTCTCCCAAGGGAGACAGATAAAGAGACTTTCACTTTGACAGCTGCATCTGCAAAAACAAAAAAAACAAAACAAAAAAACTCAAAACATTTGCATATCTGAATACAGATTTTGAGGTTTGTGTTTTTTTAACAGGTCTCGTTATCTGCATAGTCTCTACATTCATTCACACATCTCAAAGAATCTGTTAGATGTTTCCAAATATGATAAAGCCCGAATAAATTGCACCCACACAAATGCCCTGGCATATCTGCAAAAACTTATACTACCAACAATAAAAGTCTTTCCTGTTAGAAATTGGTCCTACAGAAGTAACATTTTAAATGTATCATTTTGCAATTTTATTTGTCA
Source organism: Pelvicachromis taeniatus (assembly GCA_015108175.1). NCBI lineage: Eukaryota > Metazoa > Chordata > Actinopteri > Cichliformes > Cichlidae > Pelvicachromis > Pelvicachromis taeniatus. The sequence goes on along the minus strand of VURO01000168.1, from coordinate 1,811 downwards.
TCTTGACTGGCACTGCACAGTGTGGTTGACCTATTTAGACTTACCAGCATCTACAACCTCCTCATTTTGTTTTCTTTGTCTCTTTTTATTAGGCGAGACATGCAGGAAGTGAAAGAAGAACTGAGGGATGAAAGAAACAAAAGACTAGCATTGCAGGTCAGTGTCTTGACTTTTGTTAATACTTACTGCCTGCTGCATGATAGGTGAAAAAATATGCGGAAGTAGTGGTTCGAAGATCATGAGCGTGGAATAATGAGTTGTTTAAAAGGGTTCGTTTTTTTGTCGTTGTTTCTTACAGGAGGAAGTGCAGAGTTTGAGGATGAAGCAATAATCTCAACACAGACTGTGACTGAGCGGCTTGTCTGACACTGTGCCATGCGAGCTCTTGGACTGCAAATTTCAGAAAATGAACTTTTTTTTTTCTGACACTGAGAAAGTAGAAAAAAAACCTCTCACTGATTACATAAATGTGGGAGGCATTACTAAACAGTATAGCTGGAGTTAATATCAAACTACTCCTGTAATGGAGCAAAAAAACAAAAAAAACAAACAAAACAAAACTGATCCTCCAGAAGACTTTTAAGTAACATGCTGTCTGATTTTGGAATGGCAGCGATCTCATACAGCTCCTCAGTTGGGTATGCCTGGAAGCAAATTACTGTTTTACATTTTTTCCTTTTCAATCATCTTCTTTATTACTTCTATTGTGGATTACAGGTTAGGCTATTTTTAATATCAGAATTTGTAATATATGCAGCTGTATATAGGAGGAAATATTGTTAAGTCTTTTACAAAAGATAATTTACATCATCATGATGGGCTTTGTTACCTGAATGTCAAGTGAAATACTACTGTCCAAAACTATGCCATGTTAGTGAATTTATGCAATGCAATGTAATGCTGCAAAGATCCACTAGGGGGCACTCTTTATCTTTTTTTTCTCTTTTTTTTGTACGTAAGGTGTTAAGTATTTCTGTGATTGCTGGGATTTATGGAAATGACCTGGCAAGGTAACCTCACATTGGAGAAGAAAAAAAAGAATAGAAAATATTTTCTTCATCCAAAACAGTAACGGTGTTAACATTTAAGATTTAAGCAAGTGGTTCATGTTAATGGATAGTGCCTTAAGAGGGAAAAAAAAGGAAAAGAAAAGAAATAAAACTGTGATTTAATGCACCAGGAGTTTGTGGTCAGTTTGTGTCAGAGAAACACTGACTCACTCTTAAAACACCAAAAAGTGACTCAACAGTGGATGCAGAACACATGGGAGGAAAATTATTGAGAAATTATTACAGCCATCGCAGGAACAGCTTTAGACAATGCAGTCTTCACAACATGATAATGGTAGTGGCTTTAAATGGCAATAAAGATGGTGGTGGTGCCATGTTCCTACTGTGTAGAACATATATGAACAACGCCTGAAGCTATTTAGGAATTACCTTCGAAAACTTTCATGGAAACATGACATTTAAAAAAAAATATATGGTGAATCATGCCCATTAATGATGTGTTCCTTTATGGACACACAGTTAAACAAAGAGTCTGCTGACAGTGCAGAAAACTTTCATATCTAAAAACAATAATGTCCTTCCTGTGAAGCGCTGCACGCGATTTAAATGTTTAATTAATGGCAAGTTCTTCTTACACCACAGATACACCAATGAAGTGGAATATCTGCACAAATATTTTATTCCTTAGTTTTATGGGGTGAACTCTGCACAGTGTACAGTAACACTGGTGGAATTTAAACTCTGTAGGGAGCACTGAAAATGGAGTAGTGAAAAAGTTTTCAGAGCCCAGAGGTCAAACAC
>VURO01000164.1:0-17659 GCA_015108175.1 Pelvicachromis taeniatus | reverse complement strand
CACACACACACACTTTTAAATACAAGTAGTAGAAGTATAGAAGAAATGAGCCATGTGTGTTTGCTTTGTTACACATTTACTGCAGTTTCTCATCTGTTGAGATCAGAAATGCATGGATGAATCGAATAAACTTTGAACTGCTGCTTGTACTAACAAGCTGACATTCAGAGCTGGCTCTGTGCAGCCAACAAACGCCACTAGATGGAGCATGTGTGCTTTCCAAGAAAAGAGCAATCCACTGCTCACCAAAGACTTGATTTTATGCATATCTCAGGAGAAGTTAAACAAAAGTTCAAATATTTAGTGTACTGTATTTTTATTACACAGAAATAGAATTTTTAGTCACAATTTATTTTGAGTAGAGCAAATCTACTGAAATACAACTGTGCTATACTTACACTCTAGCTCATGCAATTAATAGGAGAGAAATCATTTTAATTTGACTTTAACTTTTTATTTGCACTCTACAACAATTCATTACAAATGAACAAATGTCCTGTTTTAAAAAAACAAAATCACACCATAGTTATGAAGTCTTTTAAAATGTTTTATTGCTGCTTTCAGGACTCACTGTTTTGAAAGCTAAGTGAATAAATAAACTCCCTTTGCTGCCTGTGTGTGTTAATCTGTGGAATCTTGCTATATGCATTTCATGGCTGAGAAGACCCAGAACAATGAGTAAAGAGCTGGACTGTTGGTTTAGAAAACCCTGGAGTGTAATCTATCTAAAAATATGTGCAAACACTTTGAGATGATAAATCTCCGCTATGTTCTCAAATTGCCTTATCACATGTACGTCATGTACAGCAGGGGGCTACAGCACATGCCAGTGGCGTGCATTCAAAAGCTCCATTTAAAAACTTGGTGATAAATTATTCCTGGACTGACACAAAAGCAGCAATGTAATGGTTGATAATTCAAAGGTAATCAACAAAAGCTTTTTCTTTTGTTTTAAGGGAACTTTTAAGCTTTAAATAACATCATCTCAGATTCATCGTTAAACCTACTGAAGAATTACCCTCGGTTTAGATGAATGGGAAGTCTTTAACGTCTTCTGCTTTCCAAATTCTGTAGAAAATGTCTGTAACATTTAACTATGACGTCAAACTAAGGGTAAGACAAAGAGGAAGACTACATGTTTATATACACTTCTTGGCCAAAAAAGGGTTGCCACCTGGTTTTGAACTAAACCAATAGGTACGAGCCTTTGAGTGGACTGGAGGTCGAGGTTTAGTAACACCCAGTGCCCAAAAATGAGGCCAGCCATGTATCTGAACATAACGAATAAACATGTTATGTTTATTCGTTTAAAATTCCATCAGGGATTTTTCTTTTTCCGGATGCCATATTCCAGAATGACAATGATGGGTTTCATCTGGCTCAAAATGTGAGAGACATCATTTTTAAACATGCATTGGCCACCACAGAGTTTGCATCTTGTTCTGAAGAATACTGTACGCAGTGGTCCGACTTTCCCATGACCGAGACAAGAGCTTGGTGAAAAAATAATGCAATTCTGGACAGAAATAAATGTGACACTGCATAATCTTACTGATGTGACAAATGTGTGCCGCCATCAAAGCTAAAGGTGGGCCGATGAGATTCGTTGTTTTTGCTACTATTTTTTTTCTTGTTCAATCTTTGTGGTAGATTTTCATCTTAACGAGAATGCCTGAAGAAATATAATATTTATACACCTAACGGCAGTGATACACCACTGATTTTGAAAGGCAGAGAAACTAAACCCAGCCAGTAAAAGTATTTACAATAAGTAAATATACTTTGTTGTTGTCCGCTATGATTTTTGAGACAGTAGTCAAGTGTCACAAACTGCACAGACGTGAGGCTTCAAAAGTAAATGTCTGCATAGTGTTTCAGCGTCCTCTACAAACCAGAGCAACATCCTCTGTTATCTGACACTCCTGTGTTTCCTTTAGAGGGACAGACAGGAATCGCAGATGGCCAGCCTCAGGGTCTGCTCCTGCAAACATAAAAATGCCTTGCAAGCAGAGCCACTACTAGTCATCAGGACGTTGATACGGTGGTGCCTCTGACAGGCCCGTACAAGGAACCGTTCTCATCTGTGCGCAGTACAAAAAGCTGACATGAAAACCAGCTGCTGAAATTGAAGCCCCTGGAAAATGTTTAAAGTATTTGTGATGAGTGAGAGTACGCAGCATGACTTAGGTGCAACTTGTGGTGGGAGGAATATATCTCTTTAAAGCATATATACATGCATGTCATAAAATACAAACATCAAATATACCTTGTGCCTCCATAGAGCTGACGTACATCTTTCCACTCAGATGAGTAATTTTCCCACGGCAGACTTAAAACAAAGAGGGACTGTTTAGTGTTATTACATTAACAGAGTATCGAATGAATGTTTATGGTGTGAAACTGGTCCTTTGTGTTACCAAACCAGTAATTCCCCTGGTCACACGTTCCCATGAGTGCCTTGTTGTGATTTTCCACCCCTGTTTTAAACTAGACAAGCGAGCTGTCAAAACTGCAGCTTGACAAAGTTAGCGTGGATGGATGTGGGTACACGGTAAAGGAACGACTCGCATCAGAGTAAATAAGGGCAATCGCTCTCCTTCCTCTTAAGGAGACAAACTATGTCAGTGAAGCATTCCAGATGCTTCACCGAACCAAATTATTTCTCACTTTAGCAACAGACAAGTCCACAAAAGGCAAATGTTATTCAAACTGTGTTTATTTCTGAAGGAACAGCAGGCCAACATCACTTTCACCTTAAAAAGGAGCCAAGAGCTCGTGAGCCAAAGTCAAATTTGAGTAAACTTTCAAAGGACTTGCATGAAGGTCAACGTCTTATCTATCAAACCGAGAATGTGGATTTTCATTTCTACTATGCAGCTGACTCACTCGTTTGTTTTTATAGCAACAATAAAAACAGAAAAGATCGCGAATTCAGGGACGGAGTTGTGCAAATGAGTAAACATTTCATTTCTCTGATCAAAGGTAGTAATTTACTCTGCATATTCAAAACACACTCATGCACACGGTCTAATTACCATCTCACAGACACACACAAACCAAGGCTCCATTTCATTAATGTCTCCCTGTAAACACAAATACTCTGAATTTCATGAATAACAGCACTGAAAGAGAACAGACCACATTAATACTGGCAGGATCAAGTGTGAGCTGTATTCACAGACAGCAATTTTTTTTTTTAAAACATCAACCCCCCCATCCAAAAGAATTTGAGATGTATTTGGAAATGTAGTGCACACGTACGTGCTCTCTGTCTGCAGGTTCTGCGGCTGTGCTACAGTAAACAGTCATGCCCACTTGCTAAAACCAATACAAAAGGGTAGCAGCCACCCATATATATATAAAAACAAACAAACAAAAGTCATGCCACAACAAAATCAGATCTGTCCGTGGGAGCATAACAGAACAAAGACAAAGAAAAAGACAAACTGCTTGCAATCTACAAAATTGTGAGAACATCTTCAAAATAGGGGGTTTCCTTCTCGTTTCTTGTTGTCTGATTCATAAATGGAATCATTCGATGACTACCAATCGTATGAAATGATCTGGGGCTATAGTCTTATTTGCTGAGAAAAAAATAGATCCTCCGTTCACCTTCTGTGACTGGAGGGGCATAACGAGCCCTGATAGAGACAATAATCAGTTCATCAGCAGCTCACGCCCAAACTCTGTGTGCTCCTGCCAGCATCTGTCCATGCGTGCATCAGGGCTCTCCTCGGCACGGATTTGAAGCATCATTCAGTATGCTTTATTAGCTTATCATAACTGATCGTGGATTTGAAAAAATAACTCCTGAATAAATGCAGAGTCCCAGCTGTAGCAAAACTGAACGCATATTTAATGAAAACAGAATTACTGTAATTTATCTCCAGATAAAACATACATATCACAAAAAAGCTGTAAGATTTTACAATAAAGAGCAGAAAAAAACTTGCTTAGTTAGAACAAGACAGGAATGACTCAAGAATGAACCGATATGTAATCAGTCATTCATCAGTGCTCTCTTTCCCGAACTATTGATGACTATTTCCTATAGAACCAACTGGTTCTATAAGAAATAGAATCATACACTATATTAGTGTATGATTAAGGGAAAATACCTGGGAGTAACCCATCCAAAGAGAGGGACAGTGGACAACAGAGATATAGAAGAGAGTACAGGCAGGGTGGAGATGAGTGTCAGAAGGATAGCAGCGAGAGTGAAAAGGAAAGTTTACAGGATTATAGTAAGACCTGCAGTGGTGTATGATTTAGAGATGGTGGTACTAGGAGTTTGGAGACAAAGTTAGAGAGGCAATACTGAGATGGTCTGGACATGTGCAGAGGAGGGATAGTGGAGATAATGGACAACGGATGCTAAGGATGGAGCTGCCAGGGAGGAGAAAAAGAGGAAAACCACAGAAGAGATTCAAAGATGTAGTGAAGGAGTAATTGCAGAGGGTTGGTGTGACAGAAGAAGATGCTAGGGATTGTGTGGGAGGCAGGAGGACATAAATTCATCAACTCTGATCCAAATATTCATCAACCCAAAACAATAGCTGCTCATTCATTACAAAAAATGTCAAATTAATATTTAACATTTGTTACTCTGTTTGTGTTGCCTCAGCAGTTCCTCATTACTTCTCTATCACCTTGTCTTTCAATCAAACTCCTCACTTTATGGATAATTATGAACTAATCACTAACACAGTGTCTCCAGCTGGCTCTAATGAATAATTAGTGTACAGTCTAGGATCAGGAGTGCTGATGAACGACTCACCACAGTTGGCTTGTTGCTTATACTTTCCACACTCTTTCTTCTCTAAGTAAATTAAATATTCCTGTTTTTTAAGTGTTCCCTATGCGGGATATTTAGTTACTTAGATATATATCAGACCCTGACATATTCAGGCAAGGAATGGAAAAAAGAAAGGATGTGTTTGAAGAAAGTCAATTAATACCACTCCTTTCTTCCTCAGCAGCTACTGCTGATGTGCCCTCGTGCAAGGCACTTAATCCACAGCTGCGCCAGAGAACACTGACAGATAACGGAAAGCTTCCAAGTGGGAAAAGTGCGCAACTTCAGTAGGATGAAACACTGGAAGCCAGATCAGTTCAGACTCCCCTGGATAAATGAAGGATACATCAGTCCACAAACATATTCTTACACACAGCTGTCTGCATTACATTTAGTTTCAGTAGTCAGAGGATCCAGAGGGACACACAACACAGCTACTTATTTTAAAGTTATTTTCAGAAACGTGTGGGTCACTGCAAGCATCTTCTACCACACTGACACCGGCTAACACAGGAGGAGCAAGGTGATGCTGAGGGATATGCAAGGCTGCCAGTCAAAAAGAAAGCAGCTCTGGGCGATCACCTCCCACAGAAGTGCACCGGCACATTTTTTGACACACTTTCTTCTCCAAAGCCCCAGGCTTGGAGCTCCAGTCTGTCCTCCTCCTCCTCCTCCTCCTCTCTATCATCTTCCTCTATATCTCCCTCCTCGTACAGACTGGGCTCTTCCACAGAGGTCTCCATATTCGGGTTATAGCTACCGAATGCCTGCGCCTCACTGTACTCGTAGATGGTGGGGAGGCTGCTGCGTAATCCGAAGCGGCGCCGCAGCGCCACGAGCATCGGCTGCGGGATGGTGAAGATATCAACATTGTTGCCCAAGTCAATCCAGGCCAGGGTGGGGAACTTCTTGGGCTCCTTCATTACATCTGTCAGGTCTTTCAGGATGGCCGCTGTCAGACGGTTGCCATTAACTGCAAGTATGGTGAGTTTGGGCAGGCAGCTGAGGTAGGGCAGCAGCATGCGTAAGCTCTCGTCCTGCAGTTCGGTGAAGCTCAGGTCCACGGCGGCCACCATGTCACTGCTGCTCTGAAGGTAGAAGGCCACGCGGTGGACATCCCGGCCAGAGAGCGGGATTCCTGACAGGTTGACCACATCTCCTGAAAGCTTCTTTTTCAGAGTGGTCTTCAGGCTGTTTAAAAGAAAAACAGATCATTATCACAATGTTTAAAAGTTTGGTCTCCGAAGTACAAAATGGCCATTTGCTGCAGACATTAAATGTGCAAGAAAATGCTTAGTTATGCAAACACAAATAGGTGTTACTTATTGATACAGACAGACATTATTGATTTAAGGGCTCTGTAATGTGCTCACAATGTTCCACTGCTGCAAAAAAGTATGCAAAAAAAGAAACAGCATTAGGCTGAGTTCAGCCATCAATAACGTGCAGAAGAGAATTTGGATTTATGTTTCGTCCCGAGTCTCTCAAACAACTAATTTTGTCTCCGGTGCTGAATGTGCAGCATAGAAAGGCACCAGGTGTTATCAGGTTCGTGTCACCTCCAGTTCTACCAGTAAATAAAAAATAAATGAAATAAACACACCAGAGACAAACATTTTTAAATATTTGTGATTAAGCAAATTGAGCGAACAAAGCAAAAGTAAACATGTTGCCCTGACAAACGGGTCTCCATACTCTGATCTGGGACTGTAGCGTCACTCCTGGGACACCTGTTATTTTGAAAACAGGGATTCAGTGGAAAGTTTGGGGTTTTTCTGGATAAAAAAAAAGAAAATCCGGCTGCGTGTGTTTGAAATATTGTGAGTGACAGGTTAATAAGCCACTGGAGTCGAGATGTATGCAGTTTAGAGATGAGAGTATTCACTGGTGAGTATTTATGCCAGGAGTATTTGGATGTGCCACATTTTGCAGAATGCATTATAAGAATATAGACAGTGAAATGTTGAGCTTTAGAGGCGATGATTACCTTTGGACAGAGGCGGGCTAACTGGCTCCCTAATAAGTTAATTTAGACAGCAACTGGGATTAGCTTTAAATTTAATGTATACACTTGAAAGCTATATTATCCCTTGCCACAAACTGTCGGCAAGAAGGCAAATACATGTACTTCCCTGTCAGGATTTGATAAATGGCTGTTAGGATATTGTGTAGAACAGAAAGGAGGATAAAAGAGTCGATGATGCATGTACAAACAGTCTCAAAAAGGACAGACACAAAAGTGATAAAGCAACACGTCACCATCTATGTCAGTCAAACTGTGGATAACAGATGTTAGGGTGAAACCATCTGAAAGGAAACTCCTACGCAGATAGGTCCATAACTTTTTGGACAAAGACTCAATTCTTGTAGTTTTGCTTCTGTAAATTGCCACGTTGGATCAGAGCAGTCTCAATGTGAAGAAGTAGAAGATGTAGAAGTGCCGACATTCAGCTTTAATTTAAGGGCTTTTATAAAGGCGTTGCATTAACTGTTTACAGCCTTTTGTTAAATAAATATTCCCCCATTTTTGGAAAGTTTATCCAAAATAACTGGACAAATGAACACAATTTTCAATATAAAATATATGTTTTTAATAGTTGGAATGCCTTTGACTCCCTGAAGTGTAGAACCCGTGGATGCTACCAAACGTGGTTTCCTCCTGCTTGTTTGTGGGTTTCTCTGCCTTTAGTTTTGTTTTCAGTTTTTGAAAAACCTGCCGTGCAGCCGTACCACAAACCACACCCGCCACAATGTTATTGACCCATCGTGGTCACAGAGTACAATCAGAACATTCAGACAATTATATAAAGACAAAACATGGATATTATGGGACCTTTCCATCTAGCAATAGGAACAGAGTGAAAGATGAAATAGTACTGTCTGTAACTATCAGACTTCCAGATCTGTCATGGAATTTCTCAGCAAAACATTCGCTCTATAAGAGAATGTGGTTAAATATGCATAGCGACGCCAATAGGAGGAAACATACATGTTAGGGCAGTACAGGAGTGTGTAGACAGAGCCTGCTGCAGTACACTTATTTGCTTTTACAAGCATTTGGATTTTGAAGAAGTCAGAGGAAATACATATGCCAAACATATGGAGAATTAGTTAAAAAATTCAACAAACAGCAGAAAAACGCTCTGTTTGAGCGACCAGAGGCTCATTCTGTTTTTGTCTTGGTCCTGTTTGCTTTTCCTCGCCCCTCTGCCTCCTCAGGCGCAGTAAAGGATTATCCCTACATCTCTCTCTGCTCTCTGGTCTGTCTGGGAGCCTCATAAATTGGCAGGCTGCGCTCTTTACATCTGTCACACTCTCTTCTCGGTTAAGGGAAAGAAGAAGATCTGTAGCACACCGGGGCTGTGATTCGCAAGATTATTGATTTGAGGAGTAGGCTATAATTCATCTCTCCCTCCCTCATATCCTCACTGCCTCTCACTTTCTTGCTCTTTTCTATTTTCTTGGCCTCTTCGGTTTGCTTCTTCATAGCCTCGCTGTCTTTCTTGTTCTAAATTTGATCTGCTGAAGCGAATGTATTCACCCCTTCATTTTCTCATTTTTGAATGGCTCCCTTCAAAGGGTTATTGAATAGCAATCATATAGGTACACCTAAAACTCTAATAATTAACAGATTAACAGACCTAGAAGAGTTTTCATGTGAGAATGACATTTGTATTTTTGGGTCATGTATTATAGGGGACATCCACGATGTGAATCTCCCATTCCATCACATCCTAAAAATATGGGTGGCTGCCAGCGCTACACCGCAGCCTAGTAGATACACGTATGGTATGAATTTCAAAATCCTACTTTTGAAATTCTTTTGGACCATCCTCATTTTCCAGTTACTGCATTCACAAAATTTTCAGACTTTGAGGTCAGACTCGAACTCATCCAACATTTTTAGTAGATAAACATTTGCTATTGATTCGAAACTCCTACATCTCCTCTTTCTTGAGTTATCGCATTCACAAACTTAGGTGTCCACGCCGCTTGCCTGACTCAGCGGGGGGAAACGACAATACCCCATCAGGCTTGTACAGCTGAGGTGTAAAATGCTCTACTGGATTGATGACTGGTGACTGTGTCATTTGATTACTGTGACTCAATGTCATGTTCAAGCGACCAGTTTGAGATAATGACACAGTGAGTTGTTGTGGTGGAAGCAGCCATCAGATGAGGGCCATCACAACACTGTGGTCATAAAAGGATGGGCGTGGTCACGGACAATGCTCAGGTAAGCTGTGACATTTAAACAATTCAACAATGCTTATACTTCAACACATCCATGTGTTCATGTTTTTTTTACACCAAATTCTAACCCTATCAGCTGAACGTCACAGCAGAAATTAGGAGTCATCAGACCTGGCAACACTTTTCCAATCTTCTTGTTCAGCTCGTACAAAGGTTTTGCTGACAAGAGTGGGACCAATTGTGGTTTTTTGCTGCTGTAGGTTCAATACAGCTCTTCTGCGTACCCTGGTTGTTGTTTTTTATTTGGAGTCTTTTTAGCCTTCCTATTAGCTCAAAGGAGTCTTGACATTCATCTCTGACCTCTGGCAACAAGACATTCTCACTCAGAGACCTGCTGCTCGCAAGATATTTTCTCCTTTTTAAAGCATTTTCTGTAAACACTGGAGATGGTGTGAAAAATCCAGAATCAGCAGTTTCTGAAATACTCAAACTGGCACCAGCAGTCATGCCACATTCAAAGTGACTTATATTCACCATTCTTCTCCATTGTGATACTGGGTTTGAACTTCAGCAGGTCATTCTCATTACGTCTACATTAACTGAGTCGCTGCCATGTGATTGGCTGATTACATTTCAGCATTAGTAGTAAGTTAAACAGGTGTAACTAACACAATAACAGACTCAAATTATTTGAGGAAACCCCAACCAGGGCAATTGATGTGCATGTGTATGTTTGACCTTCAAGATGCTAATTTGCAAAGATTCAGTTAAACAAAGGTTTTTTTCAGTGCTACTTTTCATGTACTTTTTATGTTCTACCTGTACCAGTGTACGTGACACAACACAGGAGCCTGAAAACTTTGTCCAAAGGTTTCTATGCTAATTTTCATTGCTTAGTAATATATATTTTTTATTTTCCATGGTCCCCCTCTGATTGGTTCTCATCCTCACACCTAGTTTGAGGATTGCTCCTCATATATGACATGAGTTTCTTGGCAAATTCTGTAATCTCTTATATGTTAGCAATTAAATTACAAATTAAAACTTTTCTCTTAAGGATGAATGAGGTCTGCACATTGCTATAAAGCAATTTGAAAAGCAGGAGAAGTCTTCTCACCTTAATCAACCACAGGTTTACGGTTCCACTGTGCAGCTTCTGCTCTTTACTGTCATCTAAGTGACTATTGTTCACTCTGACTTATTTATATGTTTTCCTGCCTCTGCTAGAACCTTTCCCTCTTACCTGTGGTGCCTTTCCATTCATGTAGAAAGAGTTATTTCATGAGACAGGCAGAGTAGATGCCGCAACTGAGTAGGTGGTGAACGGGGAGGTTGGGCTCTAATATGATTTTAATGAGAGAGAGTAAAGACAGCACCCCCCCCCTCAAAAAAAAAAGTGCTTCCTCCCAGCTCTGTGAGCTCAGTTCCACCCACGGGCTCCTTAGGTACTGCAGGCCCAGGGGGCATAAGCAGGAGTTCTAAAGCCACAGTGTATGCTACTGTCCGTCAGTTTGAAAATGATAACAACATAAACAACAAAATGTCTCATTTTGCTTTCTCTGATGTGGTTGCACACTTATAGGCAGTGGTGCATTTACTTTTGGACCAGCTCAGTCACAAACAACTTCAAAGGCTAGCACATCCGCATAAATATGATGTGAATGAGAGCGTCCCCTGCTTCGGGACCAATTTAAAAGCAAATAACTGAGGAAAATCCATCTATTGACATCTTCAGGAGCAACTGATACAACAGCACAGGAATCCAATAATGGCTGAGTCTCGTGTGTCAAACTATTGGCTGCTTAAATGTGGGTTCACACAGGCTGTCTAATTGCTTTTCATATGCTGTCTTTCCTCTGGGATGTTGTTAACTTTTATCCATTGAACCAGGGTCCTTGTTGCTTTGTAGTTATGTAAAGCCCAGAGGTAGGAAATAAAACATCTGGGGTTCGTGACGCTGAAAATGAGTGCAGGCAAGGAGAGTGGAGAGAGTGGAGTGCACAAAAATGGTCAGAACAAATTTAAAGAATCATGACTTAATGAAACATTTTTGAGAATTTGGTTTAAGAGGTACAAGAGTGAGTGATTCAGCATGTTTCAGCCTGCGATGGATAGAGTTAACGCTGATTAAAAAACCTACAGTGGCTTGATCTATTGCACAATCTGCTGCTGTTGAGACAGATTTACTCAGTCTAGGCTGCCCGACGACTTCTGTGGCTCCTGAATACATAACAGCAAATTTTTTTTTTTAAACACAAATGAATAGAAAAATGATCATATTCAATTTGCAACTTTTATTTCCAGATGTAAAATATACAACTTTGGCTTTTTCTCCATTTTCACTGAAACATTTACCAGATATATGTAGGAGTTGTAATTTTGTTCTATACATCCCCAGACAGCATTAAAGCCTCTCCATTAAGGCTCGGTCGTAGCAGGTCCATTGATTTCTGCATTCACACTCATTTTCTGTTCCCCGTTAGTCTCCACTCAGTCTAGCTGTCTCAAAAAAGTTAAGTGCCCATCATTAGTCTGCAGCTTCCCTCTTTCATCAATGTACTAATCAATTTTTCCTTGAATGCAACCGAACACTTTTTCAGCACTGAACCAGGCAGAGATGGAAGGCTGAGGAAATGAACATTTTTAAAAAGAGCTGATAGGGTGAGAAATGTGAGGAAAATCTTATCTGCAAACTTCATGACTCATGGACTACATGGATATCTTTTAATCCTGGGGGGCTAGAGCCAATCCTAGCTGGGCACAGGGTAAGAGGTGGGGTATTCTTGCATAGGTCACAAGTCCATCATAGGGCTAACATAAAGAGAAAGACAATATGCTTATATTCACACCTACGGCCAATTTAGACTGACCAGTTAACCTCACATGCTTGTCTTTGGACTGTGGGAGAAAAGCAGAGAACCTGGGAAAATCATCAATCTTTTTCTTGTGATGCTAACTGCATGGTTGGCATCTCGGTTCGTCTTTTCACTCATGCAGGTGCATTTAGTTTCTGAATATGAACTATTACTGCTAAGCAGTCGTTTTTTTTTAATTAAAAAAATCTGCTAACAATAATGAGACGTAAGATATTATTACATATGCCTCACTGTCATTATAAGGGATTAAAATGACCCCCAACTGGTCACAGCAGATGGCTGCCCCTCCCTGAGTCTGTTTCTACTGCAGTTTTCTTCCTGTTAAATGGAGTTTTTCCTTACCAATGTTGCCAAGTGAGTTCAAGTGAGAAATTCTGACTTTAATTAAAAAAAAAAGATTGTATTTTCTCAGAATGACAAAATCAATAATAAAAAGTGAAAATTCTGACGTCAAAAAAGCAGAACAAAAAAATCTTCCCCTCCCCCCCAAAAAACAAAACAAAACAAAAAACCCCAAAGCAAAAATCACAAAACACAATGGAATTGTTTTTGTGGAGACAGTGGAAATGACAAGCTAACTGTATACTGCTAACAGCAAACATGCACTGGTTTTATATGAATAGTGCGATTAAAACACACACTGTCCTTTTTCTCCCTCACAAAACTGAAGACTTCAGTTTTCTTCTCTTAAGTTTGTTCCAATCCCTCAGATGTTTTCCTTTTTCCATTTCAAATGTATCTTTATTCAATTTCCATTGTGTTTTGTGTACATTGCAGCATTTATTTATTTATTTTAAACTTATGGACGTTCTGTTAAATTTCAGTATATTTGACCTCTTGGGTCACCGTAGATTTCTGACTTTTTTCCCCTTATAAATTTAATGCAGTAATTCTTACTTTTTTCTTTAATTATAAAAATCTCAAAATTCAGAGATTAAGCCTAAAAGTCTAAAAAAAAATGTAATCCTCTTGTGTACTAACAGGACCTCTGAGGAGCGTTTTCAGTGCATTGTTTTATTAAATTTTTTGACAAATAATGTCTTGCTGTGCAATTAATTATACTAACAGTCTGTCCAAGAAGTCTGTCTTCCAGTCTTTGTTATGAAATGCATTATTTTCATGGTTTGTTCCTGAGCATTATTTTGCAGATATGTCTGTGTGGGCCATACAGCCAACATGATGACACCCACACAGCTGAAGTTTGTGGGTGATTTGATGGGGGCAAAATCCATATTCTCTACAGTCTCTTAAAAGCATGACTGAATACTTTATTAAAAAATTATAGCCCACTAAACATTTAGTCGATATAGCTTTATAAAATCTGTCTTATTAGGACATGTTATTAGAAAAGGTCTGCGGTCCATTTGCAAAGCTCCGATCAAGTTCAGCATGTCCGTGATCACCTCAGAGAGAATATTGAGCAGTATCTCAGCTGTGAGGAGAAACGTCTCTGAACTACAAATTTGATTTGAATTTATTTCCCGCTGAGCATGCAAAGAAACACCAGATTCATTTCAGGGCAATAAAATAAAAGCACTTAAGAAACACTGGATGTGGATGCTGTACCACAGACCTGTGGGACGGCCAGATCAATGTCTGCTTCATCAACGCTTTGGTCTTGACTTGTTTATACCTCAGATCGATCTGAGATGTTTTGCCTCCAGGCATTTGTATAATACATGCGTGGTAGTCTGTGTCAGTCACGGAGGGCCTTACAAGGGTCCAATGTACTGTACAAACTCATCGCTGAAAAGTGAGCTGCCAAAGGACCGATTCTTCAGTTCTCTGCAGATGTCTTACCTGAATGTCACTTCAGGCCTTTTGACTGTAGGCTGAACATTTTATCCACCAGCTTGTTGAGCTTGACTCAGTTTTGGCATCACTCTTACGCCTGAGGCTACTTTGGCCCGTGTTAATGAGGATTCTTTACAGCGACTCAAAAAATGGAGTTGAATTTGCACAACTATGCAACTGTCAGACTGGCACTACTGTTCCTGCAGAAAATGCACTAGGAAACATGAAAGTGGTGATTACATACACCATCCAGAGTCCTCCAGTTTCATGGGGATAATGGCACATTTTCTGGGAAGGAAAAAATAGCCTCAAAGCTCATTTGGATTTGGATTAAATTTCAGTGAAACATTTAGCGGATGGGCTGATTAAGGCTGCCTCTATTGTACACTGTCAATGCGGTAGCTCGAGGCTGTGCAGTGTTTTGACATCTCAAATCATTCACTTGGTTCTTGGAAACTTTGAATTCAAAGTTTGGGGGAAACGTCAGTGTTGACTGAGAAAGAAGTGACAGCATGTGCCCTGAAAAGGGAAAGGCTCTCAATATTTTTTGTTTTGTTTTGTCTCATCTCACACAAAGACACAAATTATCGAAAACACGGGTCGAACAGTCTCCAACTTAGAGTCACACCCTTTTGTACGAGTCTGAAGGTGGAGTTTTAATTAGCACAAATAAAAACAGGAACAAAAAAAGACTCCAGGGCTGTCGAGTTTCTATAAACCACAACTATAAGCTACTCCATCACACAACTCTCAGAGGTCTCTTCACACATGAATGTGGAAAACACGTCAGACTGCACAGACCTGGAGTGACATTTTTTCTAAAAAAAATATACCCACCAAAAAATGTAAGTAATGTACAGTACAGTGCAAAAGAAACCAAATGTCTTTGACTCCTGTGTAAATATCAAAAACATTAACATCCTGTCATGTTCATCTTGCATCTGAAATAACACAAACGGCCCAGCGATGCAACGACGCGGATCTCTTCTAATGATATGAAACTTCAAACCAAAAGCATATCGTCCCTTTTGTGCTGATGATGCTCAAACCTCTCTGTACAGAATGTACCACAATTCAACTGCGCAGCGTGGAAGAATCAACACGTGCTTCTCGGGTGAGATATAAATTCATGTGACTAACTAGATGATTGGGAGGAAAGAGCGCTGCGACAGAACACATAGAAAACAGTTTGCATTACATAACTGTATATCATGGAGGAGTGTGCCTGTCTCTGCTATAACGTGTCACGGCGCAGTTATGAAACCAGCATTAAAATGCAGGGCTCCAAACACAGACCCGGGGGCTTGATCGTGTGGAGTGATCTGTGTCAGCCTTCAAGGAAGGAGACCTGCAGATCACCAAAAACACAACAATCCTTATTTATGTTTTACTGAAGCAGCCTTATCTCTGGTTTACTGTTAAAATATTGAGAGGTTAGGAGAGGAGAAACCATCAGAAAGAAGCTTTTGAAATGCATAAAGAGGTTTTCATTTCAGTTAAACGAACGACACCAGCAATCTTCAGTTAAAAGATCAACACATTTAATCATTCTAATTATTTAATTGTCACCCCATGCCCTGAAGTCACTGAGCGTCTCCTCCTCCCTCCCCCTCACTCTGCAGGATCTCGGTCTGCACCACGGGAAGCCCTCAATTATTCATGGACGAGGATGGTGGATGGATCTTTAAGTCTGTATTAAAAGTGGAGGTCAGAGAGACAGCAGATTGAGGAGACTGAATGTGGCGTGCATTCAAGTAGAGTACTCCATCTCCGAAGGGAAATACAAATAGGGGCAGTCACGCTTTACAAGAACCAGACATCTGCCATTGGACTAAAAAGCATAAGTTCATATTTTCCCACAAACTCTTTCCGCTCATAAGTTATGCGTTGACCTTGCGAAGTAGTGAGGGGTCAGGCATGCTGCGTCAGAGCCTGTTTGGACTGCCAGAGTACACTTCAGGGGGGTAATTTGGCTCCAGAGAAATAGGTCACACATGCTTTAAAGGCAGATGACACACAACTTAGTGTGAAAATGTCACGAGTACATTAAAAACATTAAAGAAGAACTACATTAATTTTACCAGCAGCAGATGTGCAGATTATTGGTGACAGTTTAATATTTAGCTCTACACTAAAGTGTTGGACAGATGTAAAGTTTCACCTGTTGAAGGTGCTTTAAAGAAGAACAAAAAAACCATCCTGAAAACATTATGTTTGTCCACAGTTCATGGTTTTAATAGGTCAAGGAAGCACAACAAATAAAGTCAGAAAGTAACCAAAATCTGCTTTTAGGCCAGAGTTAGAGGAACTGCCTGGGACTGAATGCCTAATCGGGTGCTTTCCCATGAACTACACACCTTTACAGGTTTTTTCTTCCGCATATTTGCACCACTTAGTACACACATATGATCAGATTACTAATATAGCTGCTGCTGCTGCTATTACTATACAAACGTCCTGTGTATTGTGTTGAGAAAGGCAATGTTTCAACCAGAAAGCAGGGTTGAAATGTGTAGTGCTATAAAGTCGCTATAACACCATTACACTACATGAAACATCTGTTCACATGTTTTCAGTCAGCTTCTTCAGTCTCCTTTCACAGGAAGGCCAAGGTTGTGAGGACCAGTTTGCTTTGATCAGTTGACATTGTGTTGTATGTCCTTATACAGGAATAAAAACTTTAACAAAGGTTAAGGTAACACTGTTGTTTGGTTGCGTCCACAGATCATGTTTACATCATCGAGCGGTTTTGGCTTTTTTCTTTAGGGGTCACCTCATCTCAGCCAGTCCCTAGCATACTCTGCTGTCACGCCAAGCCTCTGGATGTCCTTCACAACATCCACAAACCTCCTGTGAGGTCTTCCCTTTTCCCCCTGCTTGACAGCACATTCTTCAACATCCTTTGTTCAATATATCCACCATCCCTCCTCTGCATATGACTAAAGCATCTCACACTTGAATATTTGATATTAATATTTGACAAACTACTCAACCTGCGCTGTCCCTCTGATATACTAATTTTTAATCCTGTCCATCATGCTCACTCCCAATGAAAGCCTGAGGATCCTCAACTCTTTCATCTCCAGCTCGACCGCCTGTCTTTTTGTCAGTGCCACTGTCTCCAAACAATAGATCAGGTCTCACTACCATCTTGCAAACCTTCTCTTTCACTCCTTCTGCCACAAATGACCTCTGACACTTGTCTCCACCCTGCCTGCATGCTCTTCTCTTCCTTTGGATGGTTGACCCCAGTTTGCATTTCCACACATGTCCCTCTCATTCACAAATGTCGCACTTCTACTTACTTACAAGCAGATTATGTTTGCATATATTTTTTTAAAATAACTGTCCTTAACAGTGCATACCATAAAGTATGAATATATAAATATATATAAAAAATACCCTAAATATCATGCAGAAGTGCATGCAAACCACAGCAGTGGCAATTTACAAAGTTTTTGCAATGACAGAAGAGGAAACTGGACCTCCCTTAAAAAGAACCCCAACTATTATGACAAGTTTGCACTAAAATATGTACTGTGCTTTCAATAATATATAGGTGGTATTAAAATACGCGAAATGTTTTCCTTTTAAGCACATTTTATATAAAACCAATTTACCAGTAGGCCGTCATTGTTATTTACTTCTCAATGCACTCTGGGTAGTGATGTCATATAGTTGAACCGCATCAAGTTTACAGTTAGCAGTGCACTGGAAATGGCTTCTGTTCAGCCTTTCCAGTTTGAACCAGAGCAAAACGAGAGAGAGGATGACAATGGTCAACCGGGACTTAGTTTAGATGAAGAAGAAAACAATCCGTCACACAAAGACGTGAGAGTGGGGGGGAAACTACTGGTGTCTATGTGGAAACTGCTGCCAATGGCAACGGAGACTGAGAGCGTTTGTTGTAAAGAGCTCAATTTTACGGCAGCAGCTATCCACGATATCACATAACAACATAAAAAAACAAAAAAAAAATAATAATTTTTTTAAATAAATT